>ML348444.1:0-142134 GCA_005239505.1 Nicotiana paniculata | reverse complement strand
TTTGTTGAATCTAGTGTCGTTATTGTTGAGGATGCTGGTACACACTCCAACCATATGTTCAAATTGTGTTTGGGTAATAATATGCAAATAGAGTTATCCGAACCACCTGATGAGTTGATGGATAAAGAATAAGATGCCTAAATTATTGAGTTCTTCTTTCCAGAGAGTAAGGAGTACACATTTTGTCGAAAGGCCAAGAAACATAGATTATTAAAGGGTTTTATTGGGCCAGGAAAATTTGTTCCACCACCCCATGAGCATGATCGTAGAGCAGAATAAAAAATGGGGATTCAATTCAAAAGTTCAAAGTGGAGGCATAAAGTAATTAAAGCATGTGCTCAAAGGAGCATGAAAGCGAGGGGATGTCGACACTAGTGGACCAGGGAGTTTCCTACACTTCCTTTTATTTCTTGTTTTGTCTATATGTGATGCACTAAGGACATTGCATGATTTAAGTGTGGGCTTTTGTACATAATTGTTGTGATTTGTTGTGTGCATTCTTGTTAGTAGTTTTAGTTTCCCTGTTGATAAGTTTTTATTTTTAAAATAAGTGTTTATTTTTTTTTTTAAATATGTTGACTCTTCCTGACGATGGATCTCCTAGACAATTTTCTCGAAGTAAATGAGGCTAAAGAAAATAACAAAAAGATTTTTTTTAGGTAGTGTAGCAATTCCCCCTTGGTTTTTCTTTGGACCACGGTTCTTTTCAGAGGGTTTTCAGTTGAACCGGGTGTATGTAGTTTTTAGTTTTTTTCTTTAGGAGTAGGAGTCACATGGTTAAGGGCTTAATAGGAGCAATATCTCGAAACGTGTTAATGCCTTGAGAATAGTCAATACTTTGGTTGTGACGCTTAGGCTCAATTTTTGACTCTAGAATAAATACCTTAAATCATGGATTCTTAAGATTTGCTTAACTGCTTTGACTGGAGTGTCGTGATAAATCCAATCCTGAGTGAGTTATGTGCCATGTGTGTGTGAGATTTGAATTTTATTATGTGCATTACATCTGATGTCTAGAACTTGCCCCACGTGTGTATGAAGCGAAATAGAAGTTTTATTCAGTCTTGGAAGTGATATAGGCATTTCTTCTTGAGCCAATTATCTATATTCTACCCACCTATTTGTGTTGTATCGTCGTTAACCCCGTTGAGCCTAATATCCTGTTTCTTTGGCAACCAGATTACAAGCCATATCCCCTTTGTTTGAATCGATCTTATATTTGAACCTTGTCACCTCTCGTAAGCACTGGAAATGTTATGAAATATGAAAAAGTTAAAGTGTGGGGTGGTAGGTTGGTTTGTGAGGGGAATAATTGAAATAAGGAGAAAGGTGCACGTTTGAAAAAGTAAGAGTCACTTGAAAAAGAAGAAAAGAAGAAAAGAAAAAGAAATAAATAAATAGTTGTGTTGTTTTGAAAGAAAAAGTATATGTGGTGACTCCTAATGTAATTGTGCTTAAAGAAGTATGGGGTAATAACATCGATGTGGAGGTGGAGTTTGGCTTATTATAAGTTTGAGGTTGAACGCGAAAGTATATGTATTAAAGTGCTTAGGGAGGTGTAGTCACTTTTATATCCAAATGTATCCTACCCGTCCCGCAGCCTACATTACAACCAAATAAAGTCCTACTTGATCCTAAACTGAATGAGCTCGATTAGTGGAGTATTACACTACGGGTAAGCTTATCGTGCCTCTTTGTGGCATATGAATATTATTTCTGAGAGCAAGTGAATTCTTTCTATATTGAGTTCCTAAGTATTCTTAAATTTTATTATGTGAGTAACTAGCTCTTTGATTGGTGAGGGAACATGATTCACGAAGGAAAGGTAATGTTGTTGACCTCTAAGTTAGAGTAGTTAGTGAATTGTGAATAAAGCATGGTATTTGTGAGTCGATTATTGAGGCGAGGATGTCACACCTTTATGCTTGAAATGTTTTAAATATTCTTGGTATAACGTGTTAAGAGATTTGCTTAATGAGTTGTGTACATGCGTGTAGTTTGATTGCTCGAGGACGAGCAAAGGTTTAAGTGTGGGGTCTTGATGCGAGACTAAAATGCATAGTTTAACATGTGATATACCGTACATTTGAGGTGCATTAACGATAAAAATATACTTGTTATGTGCTTAATAGAGTTTATTTTATGTGTAGGTAAATATGAGATGGAAACAGAGCTAAATTGATGCAAATACGTCGAAAAATACGTGAAAGGAGACACCCGGGCGATAGCCGGGCGACAGAGCCCTACAGCCTGACCTTACCTGGCGTTAGCCAGGCCTTAGGACTGAAACGCCAGCCCTACCCTGGAGTTAGCCAGGTGTTAGGGCTGAAACGCCAGCCCTTGCCAGGCGTTAGCCAGGCCTTAGGGTCCAAACGCCCGGGGTTCCCAGTTCGGCCAAATCCGAGTTTTGACGAGTTTAAGTGTTTCCCGGTTGAAATAGAAGTCTCCTAAATTGTTAGGGTTCTCCCTAAACATATAAATAGACACCAAACAACACAACTTGGAGAAGACGGAGGAGATTCGGAAGGATTCAACAAGAAAACACCATAGAAGTGACAAACATTTATTTCTACAACTAGTATTCATTACTTTGTATTTCCATTATGCAATTTCTTTTAGTTTTGATTCTCAATAACATGGGTAGCTAAATTCTTTAGTCTAGGGTTTTGGTAGAANAACTTATTCATGGTGATATTAATATATTTTGGTTGATTAATCTCTCTTTGTTTAACTACGTTCTTATTCTAGTTGATTGAAAGAGCTCTTGATTAACTCATCCTATTTATAATGTATCTACTTGAGAGAGAGTGCATATTTAGGTAGTTGTTTGAACAACACCACTCTCGGACTATAGACAAAAGTCATAACCGAGGGTTTAGAGGTTAGGTTAGAGAACGATACCTCGGGAGCAATCTAAAGTGAACTGTATTGCGATCTAGCTAGTGTAACTTGAAAGAGTGCATCTAGTAAATTATCATAATTACTTGAGAGAGATTTATGATTGTTAGAGCGTTCATGATTGATAGATATAGCCAATTAAAGTATAAGAAATATCCAAGGAAGAATTCACCAACAGGGGAAACCATAACTGTAGACCCTTCTTTATCATCGTTTACCTTATATTGTTAGTTAATTATTATTGTTAGTAGAATTAGTTAAAAAACACAAATTGATATTCAAAAATCTTGAGAAACTTGATTAAACAACAGATTAGTATTTTACAGATTAATTGATACGTAAATTCCTTGTGGGGTCGACTCTGGGCGTAATATCCCTGATTATATTTGCAACGCCCGCTTAGTCTTCTACAAGACATAGTTGAGCGTGATCAAACAACTTATGTGTTTCTATTTCCCCTAAGCTGTGTTAGTTTTATGGTACTTTCTTTTGAACTTAAGGTTTGGTCATTTTGAACGTCACTGCTTATTTCATGAAGTTGTAGCTATTATTTCAAATTGAGTGCTTTATTTCGTCTAGTATTCCCTTTTCTATCTTTATTATATATTGCGTATAGGTTGTATTGTGAATGACCTGCCTTAGCCTCGTCACTACTCTGTCGAGGTTAGGCTCACCACATACAGAGTACATGGGGTCGATTGTACTCTATAATGACCCGATCGGTCGTTTCGAGAATTATAGCCCTGCTTCTCCCATTTATGCTTCTTTGTGCTTTACAACTGTATTATATCTTACGGGTTGGTTGGTTCGGGTTCGGGGTGAATTGAGACACTTAATCTCTTAATTGAAAGATTAAGTTGGAAAAGTATATCAGATGTCGACATGTGTGTAAACTACCTCGAATTTGAATTTTGATGGTTCTGTTAGCTTCATTAGGTGATGTTGGACTTAGGAGTTCGCCATGAATGTGAATTGGAGGTCCGTAGTATAATTAGGTTTCAATTGGAAAAAGTTGGAATTTTGGAGATTTTAGCCGGTAGTGAAAATTTTATATCGGGATCAAAATGGAATTCCAAAAGTTGGAGTAGGTTTGTGGTGTGATTTTTGACTTGTGTGTAAAATTTGAAGTCAAACGGATGTGGTATGATAGGTTTCGACATCGTTTGCGAAATTCGGAAGTTAAAAAGTTCTTAGGATTGAATTCGGGGGTAATTCGGTGTTTTGACGATATTTTGAATTATTCGAAGGTTTGACTAAGTTCGTATGGGGTTATACGATCTATTTGTACGTTTGTTTAAGGTCCTGAGGGCCTCAAGGTGATTTTTGGTAGTTATCAGATTGTTTTGAGTTGAAGAAGTGCAGCTGAAGATGCTGCTACTGGTGTGACCGCACCTGTGGTGGACGAACCGCAGGTGTGAGGCCTCAGAAGCGAAGGAAGATTCCCAGGTGCGGCTAAGGAAGACCTAGGCATAGGACATATGTGCGATGACATACCCGCACCTGCAGTGGTTGCAGAAGCGGGTTTGGGGTCGCAGGTACGTGTTTGGACTGCAAATGTGATGAGGATTCCGCACCCGCAATGATCGCATGAGCGGAGGAATATTTTAGATGATTTTATATAGAATCATAGCTTGGACCATAGATGCGGCTCCACGGATGCGGAATTGGTACCGCTAGTGCGGTTTTGCTGGGCAGAAACTATAAATAGGAGGCTTCGGTATTTATCCGCATTTTCACATTTTGGAACTCGGACGTCGAGGATTTTTGAGGATATTTTCGAAGGGAATTCGAGGTTATCACTGAGGTAAGTTCTTTGAGCCTAATTATATTTAGTAGTGGTGTTTTCCATTGATTTTTACCCCTAATTAGTGGGGTTTTGAAGTGAAAACTAGGGGTTTAGGGCTTGGAGATTGGAGAGTGAACTTTAGGGTTTTGGAGTGGCATTTGAGGTATGATTTTGACAAATTTGGTATTGGTAGACTCGTGATTGAGCGGGTTTTTGGGTTTTCTTATTTTCGTCGGGTTTCGAGGCGTGGGCCTAGTGGGCCGGGTTTAGCCGATTTTCAGATTTTTGGTGAAAATTCAGATTCGGGATGATTGGAGGCCGAATGTAAAGGCAAAGGCATTGCGGAGTAGAGATTTGCTTTGTTCGAAGTAAGTAACGCTTTCAAACATGTATTGGGGGTTCGAAACCCCAAATTTGCTCGTTATATGGTTGGTATTGAGGTGACGCATGCCAAGTGACAGTCGTCCAGGCGTGCACCGTAAGAATCGTGACATGGTTGGCTCCATGGCACCGTATAGTGACTCTATATCGTTGATGATCATGTTTTCACTGTGTGATAAAGTGGTTGAGCTGTCAATAATGTTAGACATCATGTTTAGGCTTATTGTCGGTATTGTGGAGACCCAAGGGGTCGTTTTTTGCTGTCATTTAACTTTTTTACTGATAAATTTGTACTCAGTCATGTGAATGCATTTTATGTGACATACCAGTCTTAGTTGCTATCGATTGCATCACCATATTACTGTTTCAGGCTAGTTTTCAAGATATTCTGAGCCCATGAGTGATACTGGAGAGGTTGAAGACTGAGTGAGGCCGAGAGCCGATTGTGAGTGACAGATATAGGATTGGGCTTCACGCTGTAGCGGATACATTGATGTTATGATAGGGCTAGGGTTGTAGAAGCACCCTCCAGAGTTTGTAACACACCCCCAATGAGCGTGGTTGAAATTATTGAGGGATGGATCTTCCCTGGATATGGATCTTGTCCGAAGTACTTGTTACCTAGATATTGATCTTCTCCACAGCTTGATTGGCCTTTCTTTTTCCTTGGTACTAGGTGACATATGGTCAACGTCGTATTTATATTTGGGGGTGGATTTTCCCTAGGCCGTGTGAGCCATATACAGTACCGAGTGGTTGAGATATCGAGAGTGAGAGCATTTGAGCCTGACAGCATGGTGCAGCACTTACAATATGTGCATTGGCATTTTAGTGACAATAGAGTGATATTCACTACACTATACGAATCTGTTTTATTTTTCGGTTATTAATTTCCAAATTGATTTAAGTGCATGTCTACAAATCTGTACAATTAGTTTCATCTTATTTGAACCCGTTGAATTCGTCACTATAATCAGTCCAAAGTTTGGACTTGTTTCTTACTGAGTTGGTGTACTCACGTTACTCACTGCACCTTGTGTGCACATTCAGGCAATTCTGGACGCGGCGACGGCTGCTGATTTAGGCATCGAAGTCCGGGACTATCGAGCTAGGTTCATGGCGTTCGTGGACCTTGATTTCCCTTCCTTAGTTTATTTGTATTTTCTATTTACTACTCTATATATTGTTGTGGATTTTGTTCCGATTATTATACGTTCATGTACTCAAGGACGCTCCGATTTTGGGACAGTTGTATCGTGTTTTGGATAATTCTGTTTTCATTTCAAAAAGGTTTTTCTTTAAGTGTTAAATATTTCCGATGTGAATTTAAAAAGGGGTTTTACTGTGTTGGAAAAATGTTGACTTTAGGCTTTCCTAGTTCTACGATATGTGCCATCACGATGTTTGTTTTTGGGTTGTGACATACTCGTACTATACTCTGTACTTCTTGTGCAGATTTTGGCGTTGGTCCCAGCTGATCGAGAGGCGTAGCAGCTCGGACTGGATCATTCGAGACTCAAAGTAAATTTTTTGGCATCCGCAGACCCTTAAGTCTCCTTCTATCATACCATGTTTTTACAGTTTCTTTTCGTTCAAAAAATTGTATTTTTTCTGATTTTATTTGTATAAAATCCTAGAAGTTCGTGAATTGTGTCTCCAAATCCAAATTGTAGTAAATAGTATGGGCATTTATATTATTCCGAATTAATTTTATTTCTTTTTAGCTTAATTGACTTTATTTACTGATTGAAAAAAAATTGCTTGATGATTCTCTAACGTTGGCTTGCCTAGCAAGTGAAATGTTAGGCACCATCACGGTCCCGAAAGTGAAAATTCCAGGACGTGACTGGAATAACAATAAAATCACTTAAACTTGCATAGAGAGGAAAATAAAGACCCCGCAAAATTTAAGGCCCCATGTGTACAAATTTGAGCGGACTTCATCTATCAGCCCTAAAGAAAACCCACGTATGTTTTCATGATGTTACTAATGAAAGACAATTGATATATAATGGAATCTCAGTAAGTAACAGTGGTAACAACAAATAGATTGCTCCGCTCAGAGGCGGATCCCGGATTTGAGTATTCCGGGGGCACCATTATCATTATAGTAAATCACCCTAAATTTTATTAGCGAGTAAAAGAATACATATAAACTCTAGGATAGACTAGTTAATAAGCAGCATAATCCACTATATAATATAAACTTGCTATGCAAAAAACTAGAATAAAGTAAGAAATCTTACACTTTGTTTTCATCAGACTCTCCAATTAACCCGCGAACACAAACTTCAACTTTATCAGACTCCCGAATTGACCTACGAACACGAACTTTAAAATAAGTATTCCAAGAAAAATAAATTCCTGCATATCCTTGCGCACACATGGACTAAACTGGAATAAACTTTAAATGTAAAACAAGCTTAGTGTCCTTAATAGCAATTCGTGATATACTGACAATAATCTACTATTGCCCAAAAAAGATGACTAAACAAGGCACAACTTAAATCATAATACAAACTTCAATGTTATATAATATCTTTAGTTTATACTAATAAAACAAAAATACATCATCCACTTATACTTGAACTCGACGCGTTCTCATACTCTGAAAACGGTCAATAATAGCATCATTTCTTAGGTTTGCAAATACTTATTTTTCAAAGTAACAAACTAAACAATTATTTAAAAACGCATAACCAATACTACTACGCACTTCATCTTTGATGTAATTCATGGATGAGAATGCTCTTTGTACCATTCCAGTCGCGACAAGTAAAATTAGAGTTAACTTCACAAGTAAATAAACATATGACTATGTCTCCACAAGATTTTCTTCAACCAACGCTTTTGCCAAATCACCAATTCCTTTCAAATCCGAGAATCTAGGGTCACCATGTTTCATGTGCAATATGAAAGTGGCAGGTTGGTGACTAAGATCTCGAAGCTTCAATTCACCAAACTCATCTAGATAATACTTGGCAAATGTTATTATTCATTCCTTATCAAAATTAGCAAACGAATTAGCCGGATTGAAGCTAGTCATACCAAGAATCCAGCTACCACCAACAACATTAAAATGACTGTTAAGCTTCTGAAGTTGCAAATCAATCACTGTATAAAAAAGCTCAACACATAAGTGATGTGAATAAGTAACACTAGAAGGCCTACGCTTCGACTTTCTAGGAATATAGAATTCATCCATATTGGGCACAAAAATGTCATGTTTAGCACAAAAAAAGAGACTTCATCCATTAATGATTTCCATCCTTCATCTTTCATTTGTTGCAACCTTTCCTTTGTAAGGTCAAGAAATATCATGGCATTGACAATATCTTGCTCTTTCTTCTGTAAAGCTTTAGTCAGATCGTTCGACATCAATAATACTAGCATATTACTATCTCCATCATAGCCTTGTCCATGTATTTTGGATGGAATTAATGAGTGTTTCATAAGAAAAGAAAGTATTGCTTCCTTCAACGACTTTGCATAGGTATCACCAACACGAACAAGACCAATAAATGGCTTGTTCACTTGGCCTTTTTTTGTCAACATACCGAAAAGAAAAGGCCATTTATTAATGGTGTGAAGTATCCTTGGACTCATCAACTAATATCCCAAAATAATCCCCATCTAAATCATTCAGTATAGCTTTCACGGTTTGTTGTGCACAACCACTCACAATGTCCTTTTGAATTTTTGGCGAAGTCATCATATCATTTTTTGGAGCATGTTTCAATATGACTCTATCCACTTGATGAGCCTCTTTGAAAGCCATTCCAAAAGCTCTAGAAAAAGGCATTTGTTTTTTTAAGAATCACTTTCATCACGACCTCGTAAAGACAATCCAAAGTACAAAAGGAACCTTGCAACATCAATTAATGCATTTAAACGAATTCGATGCTCATTTCTTTATTTCTCAGATTCCTTATCAAAAGCAACTTGAATTGATTGAGATTGATTTGATAAGCCTAGCATCTTGTTGAAACACGTGTGGTGGAGGATATTTACTTGACCAACATGTAAAGGAAGTCTTTTCAAAGCTATATTCCAAGCCTTTGTCACGACCCAAAACCAACCCGGTCGTGATGGCGCCCATCACGAAACTAGGAAAGCCGACGCACCCCCAAAAAACTCAAAATTTCATTAAATTTTAGATAATAGCATTTTTCAAACTGAAATATGCATAAAAGAGGTAAACTCAAACCAAAATATGGAAAATAAATCCCAACATCGGGTGTCACTAAGTCATGAGACAATACTACATCTATTCTGAATTTTAGCAAGACAACATTGTCTAAGAATAGCCAACAATACACAAACAGGAGGATAAGGAAGGAGAAAGGGAGGACTGTGATCGCCAGGCAGATACCTCGTTATCTCCGGTGATAGTCCGCGATTGGAGTAGTCAACAACCGCTGCCGTGGCCTGATATACCTGAATCTGCACACAAGGTGCAGGGGGTAACGTGAGTACACCAACTCAGTAAGCAACAATCCCAAACTATGGGTTCATAGGCAGTGACGGACTAAACCTCAACAGATAATAGATTAAATTGTACAGTAAAGCAGACATGCTTTCCATTCAAGTGTTCAGCTCAAGAAGCAAGGTAGATGCAAGTCTGAACAATGTAAAGTGATAAGCTTAGCATATCTCTAAGTGAAAATACTTAGAATGCATGAAAATGTACCATGTGCTCCCACTCTCAAGTGCTCAACCATTCGGTACCGTATATGGCCATCAGGCCTAGGGAAATCTTTCCCGTAACACACTCGATGCTGACTATATTGTCATTCGGTACCGAGGAAAAAGGGTAATCCAAACCTGCAGAGAAGTCCATCTCCACGTATAAACACTTCAAACAAATCCATGTCCAGGTCAATCCATCCCTCAATAATACTTCGATCAAATCCATGTCCAGGGAAATCCATCACTCAATAATATCATTTGCGCTCACTAGGGGTGTGTTACAGACTCTGGAGGGGCTCCTACAGTTAGAAGCCCCAAGTGAAATCATAATCATCACAATAACCGCTACGGCGTGCAGCCCGATCCCATATCTACCACTCATAATCAAGCTCTCGGAGTCACTCCGTCATCACTCTCCAGTCTCACACATACGGACTCACAATGCCATGAAACTAGCCTGAAACAAAGATATGATGTGCCAAGTAATAATAACTGAGACTGAGACATGATATGATATGCATGATTAAGACTGAGTACAGAATATCAATGAAACTAATGAGATGACAGCAAGTACGAGCACTCGGATCCCAAAAGTATCGGTGTGAAGCCCTAACAGGATATCTAGCATGATTTACAACACACTTACTTAATCACATGATAGAAACACGGATATAAACAAGAAAGAATCACTAAGCGGTGCCATGGAATGAACTAGGCCACAATTCTTACGGTGCACACCCGCATGCCCGTCACTTGGCATGTGCGTCACCTTATTACTAATCACATAACACGTAGCTTGGGGTTTCGAACCCTCAGAACCATGTTTGGAAGCATTACTTACCTCAATCAAGCCAAAATTCTACTCTGCGACGACCTGGCCTCTTGACTCGGCCTCCAAATGTCCCGAATCTAACCAAAAGAATTACAATGGCCAAGGATACAATTCCACACGAGAAGATATCAATTTCAACCAAAATCCCGAAATTCACCGAAACCCGGCCCCCAGGCCCATGTCTCGGAATCCGACAAAAATCACAAAACTAGAAACTTCTTTCACTCACGAGTCCAACCATACCAAATTTACCAAAATCAAACCTCGTTTTGACCCCTCAAATCCCCAAATCAAGTTCTCCAAATTCCAAGTCCTAATTCCCTCAATTTCATCACTACTTTGTATTAATTTCATGCTTAAACAACTGAAAATTATCATAAACACGATTATTAAGCTCAAATAACCTACCTCAATGTAATCCCTCTTGATTCCCTCTTCAAAACCCTCCAAAATCTCCAAAAACCGAATAGAAATTGTGAGACCTCAAATATTCGCGAAGTGTTCCTTTTATACTTTCTGCCCAGGTATCTCGCACTAACACGCACCTGCGCAACTACACATGCGATCCAATTATCCGCAGGTGCGGATTTCACTTATCCACCAGCTTCCGCACATGCGGCTCTTCCCTCGCACTTGCGTGCTCACAGGTGCGACAAAACCTTTATATCTGCGATCAAGCACCATTCGCCCATTTTCGCATCTGCGATCATCACTCCACATCCGCGACCATCGCACATGTGGCTCCCCATCTGTAGGTGCAGAAAAACACCAGATCCTTCATACACCAGAAAACAACATTCCAATCTTCAAAAATCCAATTCGTTAATCACCTGAAACACACCCGATGACTTCCGGACCTCAGCCAATAATACCAACAAGTCATATCACATTACAGAAACTTAGTCGAACCTTTGGAACACTCAAAACAACATCCAAAATTGAATCAACCTCGAGTTCAAGCCTAAGAATTCCTAAACTTCCAATTTTTGCAAACGACGTCGAAACCTACCAAACCTCGTCCGAATAACCTAAAATTTTGCATAAATGCCACAAATGACTCTACAAACTTACTCCAACTTCCGGAATTACATTCCGAGCCCGATACCTAATTTTCCACTGCCGATCGAAAATCACCAAATTTTCAAATTCTCCAATTCAACTCTAATTCTAGCACGATCCTCCAAATTACATTCAGAACACGTTCCTAAGTCCAAAAATCACCCAATAGAGCTATCCAAACCATAAAAATCCTAATCCGATATCGTTTAGTCAAAAGTCAACATTCGGTTCATTTTTTCAACTTAAACTCCTAAATAATAGATTAGGTGTCTTATTTCCACTCCAAAACCACTCTGTACCGAACCAACCAACTCGATGCCACATAATAATGTTGAACAACACATAAAGAAGCAGAAATGGGAGAAATGGGGCTATAACTCTCGGATCGACCGGCCGGGTCGTTACAGCCTTAAAGCCCATTTTTTTAAAGAGTCACTCGTGCTTCCATGAACATAGTCATTTTTGAATAAATAAAAACATAAACTAAATGCGGCATCTTTATTCACACTATACTCCAACCATCTAGAATACGAATCTTTAAACCAACCCGAACTAAATTGATGCATTTTATTCCCGAATAAAGATTTAGGGAACTTACGATCAGCCGGTTGGCAATGTCCATTTTGAATGTAGTGTCTTCTCACTTCATCCCGTATTCTAAGACTATATTTATCAATGGGTTATCTCTCCATGATCGGGATTGAGTAATTTCTCATCAAACTCATTTATAAGATGGGAGGAATTGTTTCTAAGAGTAGAACTTGGTTGAGAAGAATTAAACTTCATCAAATACATCCATCTCAATTCATAAGAACAAGAACTGCTGTAAAAAACGAGACCAATAAATTTAAGAGTCTATCAATAATACAAACAAACACAATATCAATAGAGCAATCACACCCTTTTTATCAAGAATAAAACAACTACTACAACTTACTAAATACTAATATGACAACTCAACAGAAAGACTACTTGATATCTTCACCAACATTTACTTGTAAATTATGGCTATGTAGCATTGAAATATAGTGTTCGTTGCTAGCACTGTGTAGCTCAAAGGTGGACCCAGGATTAGTGTATGACGGGAGGGGGGGGGGGGCACCATTATCATTACCCAAAACTTTATTAGCCAGTAAAAGAATACATATAAACTCTAGGATAGGCCAGTAAATAATCAACATAATCCTATATAATATAAACTTGCTATGCAAAAAACTAATAAAGAAAGAAAAGCTTATGCTTCGATTTCAGCAGACTTTCCAATTAACCCGCGAACAAAAACCTCAACTTCATCACACTCCCCAATTGACATACGAACACGAATTTTAAAATAATTATTCCAAAAAAAAAAATTCCTGCACATCCTTGCGCACACATGGACTAAACTGGAATGAACATTAAATTATAAAACAAGCTTAGTGGCCTTAATAGAAATTCGTGACATACTAACAGTAATCTACTGTTGTCCCAAAAAGAGAACTAAAGAAGGCACAACTTAAATCAAAATACAAACTTCAATTTTATAGAATATCTTTAATTGATACTAATATAACAAAAGTACATCGTGCACTTATACTTCAACTCGACACATTCTCGTACTCTGAAAATGGTTAATAATAGCATCATTTCTTACATTTGCAAATACGTCTTTTTCAAAGTAACAAACTAAATAATCATTTAAAAATGCATCATCAATACTACAACGCAATTCATCTTTGATGTACTTCATGGATAGGAATGCTCTTTTGTACTGTTGCAGTCATGACAAGTAAAATTATAGTCAACTTCACAAGTAAATAGACAAGTGACTCTGTCTCCACAAGATTTGCTTCAACCCGTGGTTTTGCCAAATCACCAATTCCTTTCAAATCCGAGAATCTAGGGACACCAAGTTTCATGTGCAATATGAAAGTTTCAAGTTGGTGACTAAGATCTCGAAGCTTCAATTCACCAAACACATCTGGATAATATGTGGCCAATGTAATTATTCTTTCCATATCAAAATTAGCAAACAAATTGGCTGGATTCAAACTAGCCATACCAATAAGCAAGTTACCACTAACAACATCAAAACGACTGTTAAGCTTCTGAAATTGCAAATCAATCATTCTAAAAAAAATCACAACACATAAGTAATGTGGATAAGTAACAATACGCTTCTACTTTCCATGAATAGAGAATATTTCCATATTTGGCACCAAAATGTCGTGTTTAGCACAAAATAAAGAGACTTCATCCATTAAAGATTTACATCCTTTTTCTCTCATTTATTACAACCTTTCCTCTGTAAGGGGAAGAAATATTATGGCAATGACAATATCTTGCTCTTTACTCTATAAAGCTTTACTCAGCTCGTTCGACATCAACAATACCTTCAACACCAAGTGAAGCATGAACACAAATTCAAATGAATTGATTTTACTCAAAAACGCTTTTGCGTGCAATCTATCATTAGCCTCAGAACCCTCATATTCAATCACCCCAAGCACATAAAAATACATGCAAATAAAATAACAAAGTTATCTAATGTTTTTTTTGACGACCCAAAATTACCCTCCGTTAGGTGTCGTGTTGGAACCTAGTCTTAAGGGCTAGGTGAACCTAACATTAACTGAAATAACAACAATATTTAAACTAACATATGACAATTTCAACATAGAAATCATTATACAATTTTACAATCCGAAAACTGGTAGTACAAGTCATAAGCTCTACTGAGTATGCTAGAAAACCTCTAAATTCAATTGTTTCGAAAATAGGAAAAATAGGGTAGATACAACTTCCGAAGGTGACTCCGAAGCCAGCGAACGCAGCATCAAGTTTACCTTGAGTCTCCACAGCAAAGTGTGAATGGATAGCTAACGATCGACTCACTCCGAAATACCTAGTTCTACACAAAAATTTTCAGAAGTGTAGTATGAGTACACCACAGTGGTACCCAACAAGTATCAAGACTAACCTCAGTGGAGTAGTTACGAGAAACATTCAAGACACCTACTGCACTAAATAACCTGAGCAAGTATAAGTGGAAAACTAACATAGTACAAAAAAACTATGCATAATAACAATAATGATACAGTACTTACCACATGAAATAGAAACTACCATTAACAGCGGAAAACCACAAGAAATAACACAGAAGAGTAAGTTGAACATAGTTTAAACCCGGTGAATACAATTAAAATAAGGACAGGTAGAAATTAGATGAAAATAACCACTTACACATACGGTTTTATCCAATAATATCCACGAGCCACTGGACCTCAAAACATTCATAATTCACGGGTCCCAATTTGTGAAACCCTAAACATTTGGCATATTGTGCCTTCATTACAACCAATAACTGCACGGATGACGCACGAGACAATAGGACCAGATGAGGGTGTGTAGAAATGATCAATAATATCATGATCCATTTTCTCAAATTATTGGGGGTGATTAACAATGTGTATGCTTGTGCTAGTGTTCTATCACAGTTTAGGCCAACTAATAAGAATAGAAACAATAAATGACACAAAAGAAACGATAACCACGAAATGAACATGACATAACTCACACAAGTTAGGCACACCACTAAACAAATAACATAAATGGCAATTCCTCATGCCATCAGAATATTTACCTTAAAAATGGTAATTACAATTATATTTGATTTTGTTGTTCGAAAAACACGTGATCTATTTTAATACCAGTTGTTTAGGCAGTAGATTCTAGGTGAGAAGTGAGAAAACAAAATAAGAGTGAAGGGTGATGAGATTAGTAAAACCGAGTTGTGGGGAGACGGGGTCTCGGTCTTGGTCGGAATGGACCTCGAGGTCGAGCTCAAAAGCTTAACAAGGGGCTGTCGAGAGTGATACAACAGTATTGAAGGCCTTGAAGATGGCCTATTTGTGATTAAAAATGAGTAATAATGAAGAATAACTAATGGACATAATAAATGAAAGGCAATCAATGAAACAATTGTAGAGAATGTTTTAGTTAGAGAGTAGAGGATGTTCTTGTTCTTGTATTGAATATCATCCGTCTTACAAAGTGACAAAGGTCCCCTTTATATATGAGGGGGAGTCCCATCATAGTACATGTGTAATTATCACAAAAGAGAGATGGCTGGTACAACCATTTAATTCCACGGTACGGGCTTGTACTATTTTGCGTACTTGGTCAGCTTTAACCACGTGCCTTTTTGTAGTTTCCCGCCTTTCAATGATAGTCGTCGATCTACACTGCTTTAGGGTCGAGAACCCTCGAGATGTCTCCTCGAGGGATGTACCTAGGAACTGGGCTTTGGATTCCTCCCCGATACATTCAAGGTCGAGGCTCGGAATGCTGTAGAAGCATTAAAATCAGACTTCCCCGGTTTTACCGTATACAGATAGTCCCCACATTTCTTGGAATGAAAAGACAAGAAACGATTTTGTGTTCACCAACTTTTTAATGCTTTCATTATTCTTTCAGACATGCCGCGTAAGCGACTTATGTGATTGGAGAGATGTGTCAAAAGCCAAATATGCAGGGTCTTCAAAAAGATTCGAATTTATTACGGCATCTGGCTGCCTTTTGGCTTTCCTAAACGTGTTTGGCCCCTATAAATACTCATTCCCCTTCCCCTCTCCTTTCATTACTACTTCTAACCTTTTCTAAAAAGAGCTCTCATTACTTCTTTCTTGTGTCTCCTTTCTGATCATCTCCCTTTCGTTTCATTTGAAATATTTCATTAGGAATAACGAAGGCCTCCAAAACTGTTCCACAAGTTTATAAAGCCCCTTCTTCTTCACGTTCTTCTATAGGAAAGGCAATTGTTACCCCAAATCTCGAGGAGTGCATCCCCGGACCCTACGAAATGACCTCTAATTTTAAGGTTGATAACCCTTTCTCGAAGCCGGGGAATGTGAACCCATATCCCAATATGTTAGCCTAATGAAAAACATAGAGAAAGTGAAGGCCAACTTCCGCTGGGGAGATGCGGTTCAAGTGGAGATTCCCTCTCGGGAGGAAGACATAACAACCCATAAAATCGGCTTCCTCAGTGTATACACTTATCAATTTATCCTAGGCCTGGTAGGGCCGTCTTCGCCATCAATAGACCCCGTCATTATCAATTCCTGCAAGCGATATCAAGTGACGCTCGACCAGATTCACCCATCGTTTTGGCGTATTGTTTACATGATTAGGCATTTTGCAAATATGGTCAAAGGGATGCCTTTCACCCTTGAATACCTGATTAGAATGTACAGTCCCCGACTTTATCGGGGTGGTCTAATTAAGATTCAACATCGGGCCTCAAGGGTTTTCTTTTCTTGCACCGATGAAGGCAGGGACATGGGGTGGAGGAGCCGCTTTGTTAGAGTTAGGACCTCGAATTTTATTCTATTTTAAAGGATGTCGTTCCTCGAGGAATGGAATATGAATCGTAAGTTAATACTTTAGTTTTCCTTTGTTCCAATTCTCCCTTCAACTAATTCCCTTTGACGATGTTGTTGTTGCATGGTATCCCGATGCAGTTAAGGATCTCTCGACTTGGGTTCACCAACTTGATTCTACCTTCCCGTGTTTCGAGCGTGTGTGGTGCGACCTGGCCAGGGGTCGATGGTAAGCTAAATATCATGGTGGGGCCTTTCCTTTTGCAATACCTGAGTTCTGTTTAAAAGAGACATCCGATGAATATATTATGACTTCTTGTGTTCTGTGTTTATGCAGGCCTAGGGGAGGCTTCTTTGATGAGAGAAGCATTGCCTGGGAAGCAGATATCCCAAAACCGAATGAAGAGAAAAAGATAAAAAGGGAATCGTCGACTAAACCTTTGGAGCCAAAGAGGGCCATAGTGCAAATGTCTAAGGCCGACTTCGCGACCTTAGACGAGAAAAAAGATTTCCTGATATCGACCGAGGGAAGTGGAAGCATAACTTCTTCTGCCTTTGCCGATCCGATGACTGTTGAGCCAAGGACTTCTAGATTAGAAGTCGATGATTCCATCTTACCTGGGACCGAATAGGTTTTCAAGGGTAAATCGGATGATGTCCCTGGTCCAATTGTCAGCCGGAATATTCTATGGGCCAAAAGGCAGTCCGTGGATGAGTTACGGGAGCCTAACTGCGAGCCGAATGCTCCGATTGACCTAGCCGGGGTTAGTGATGTAGGTGACTCTCCGCCGGTTTAAAAATTTTCCCCGAAGGAGACACGAAATGCCCCAAATATAGAATCTTTCGATGCGGGGGGCGCCCCTCGGAAGGAAGGACGTAGCTGAGGGGATTCTCACTATGGCCGAGAAGAATCTCGAACTTAATGCCCTGCTTATTTTCGAGGAAGCTGAAAGGATTTGCAAACAAGTAATTTCTTCATCGATTGTTTCAGGCTTTGATTATTATTTTTTTGACTCTCCTTCTTTCAGGAAAAAATACTTTATAACAGGACCACAACCAAGTTTCAGTCTGATCTGACCCACTACGAGGGGGAGTGCAGGAGATGTTTATCGTAGGCGGGTAAGCTCAAGGCTCTTCTTGCCCTAAAGGAGGAAGAAATGCTGGACCTCCGAGCTCGTTTAGAAATGGTATCTCAAAGACGGAGCGATCTTAGTGAGAAGGTAACATGGCCTTTATGTTCTTCATTTTTGTAATTGATATCATCACTTAACTCTTATCGTGCTGATTTTTGCAGCTTAAGGACAAACATGCCCTAATATGGGAAGGATTCAGAACTAGGGATTATGAGATCCTTCGATTTAGGCAGTGTGTGAACGAGATAACCTCTGAAATAGACGTCCTCCAAGGGAAGTTAACCTCGATTGAGCATTGCCTCCAGGATGCAAGGGCTGAAAGTAGCAAATATAAGGACCTCTATGCCGAATCGATCGATGTGCTATCTTCAACTAATGCTGAAGATGATGCGCTCATAACCTCGTATAAAGTCGATGCTTCTGGTGCAAATGCCCAGGCCAGGAAAGGAGTTGAGGAGGCCAATTTTAAACTTGCCTGGGTCTTGGAGCATGCCCGATTAAAGTCTCGGAGGCAGGCTTTCAATATATTCGTGCAGGGGCCTCGATTTGCCTGCTGAGATCGAGAGGGTGAAGACCCTAGAAAAGGAATCAGAGCCACTTCTTGCTTCCGAAGATGACTCGAGCACTGGCTCAGAAGATGATGAAGATGAGGGTGAAGTCCTCGAGGAGGAAGAGGCCGTTGAATACCTGGGGGCCGAGGGCCGAGCTGCTGAAAGCATAACCTCAGAGGGCGCCATTGAAGACACACCCTAGCTGTTGATTAGGTTTTGATTTATTCTTTTTACCTGTGCCAGGGCTCGGATTTTGAGCTTTGTAAATATGCTTTGAGAACCTCTATCGTATATAAAAGGTCTTTCGTTATTCCTTGTTCCTTTTCTGGTTTCTTGGAATACGCTTTGACGCCTATCGACGATTAGTCTGATAAATGGGACTTATAAATGAAACCCTTGGGGTTATAAATTGGCCTTGAGGCTTTTAAGGTTGGCCTGTGGGCTATTACGCATTGTGTCATTATGCACTTTAATGTGGCTGGCGAATCGGGCTCCTACGCATTTGGATTTTTAACTGAGTTCATCGACCCTTAGGTTTTTTGAATCGGCCCTAAGGCTCTTTAGGTCAGTACGACCAGTAGCTGGCGACTTCGGCTCTTACGCGTTAGGTCGGTACGACCTTCGGTGTAGCTGGCGACTTTGATACCTATGCATTTGGCCCTGAGGCACTTTAGTTAAACATTTTGGGCTCAAACTTCGAGGAGGGTGTTGACTCGAGCTCATCGACCCTCAGGTTTTTTGAATCGGTCTTGAGGCTCTTTAGGTCGGTACGGATTGTAGCTGGCGACTTGGGCTCTTATGCGTTAGGTCGGTATGACCTTCAGTGCAGCTGGCGACTTGAGCTATTACGTATTTGGCCCAGAGGCGCTTTAGTTAACCATTTCGTGCTCAATCTTGAAGTCGGGTTTCGAGTCGAGATCATCGACCCTCAGGTTTTTTGAATCGGCCCTGAGGCTCTTTAGGTAAGTATGACCTGTAGCTGGCGACTTAGGCTCTTATGTGTTAGGTCGGCATGACCTTCGATGTAGCTGGCAACATAGGCTCTTACATATTTGGTCGATACGACCTTTAGTATAGTTGGCGACTTGGGATCTTACACGTTAGGTCGGTACAAACCTTTAACCGGTTCTTTTTGAATTTTTTTTGAAGTAATTGGAGGCCTGTGATTTTATGGCGATATTCAGACATCTCCCAGTCACGTTAGTTTTTTCGGAGCCTTATGACAGTGGTCATCGTATTTTTCCATAGCCTTTAGTCCCCGAGTGAGATAGAATCGGCGTCTATATCGAGGGTATGCCTTTTTAGGGGTCTTACAAGTTCGATATATAGCCTTGACTTTGATATTGGAATTATGCCTTTTTAAGGTCTTAAAAGTTAATGCATGACTTGCTTGAGGTATTATAGTTTTGATATTGCCTCACAGAGGGCTTACATTGGCGCCTCATGGAGGGCTTTTGAGTTTGAAGTTGCCAGCCCTGAGGTATTACGGCTATGAGTTCGACTGTCGAGGACAGTTCCTCAGTCGGAGTTGATATCACCTCATGGAGGGGTTATGTCGCTGATATTGCCTCGTGGAGGGCATATGAGTTCAAAGTTTCCGGCCTTGAGGTATTATGTCTTGGAGTTTTGGTAACTTATGGGGTCATTGTCGAGGACAGTCCCTGAGTCAGGGTTATGCCTCTTTAAAGGTACTACAATTTTGAATTTGCCTCGTTGAGGGCTTACAAGTTTGAGCATGCCTCGTTGAGATCTTACAGATGCGGTATTGCCTCATGGGAGGCTTATATTGGTGCCTCATGGAGGGCTTATGAGCTCGAAGTTGCTGGCCCTAGGGTCTTATGGCTTTGAGATTTTGATGACTCCATGGGGTGATGTCAAGGATAGTCCCTGAGACGGGATTCATATTGCCTCATGGAGGTCTTGCATTGGTATGACTCGATGGGGTGACTGTCGAGGAAAGTCCCCGAGTCGGGATTGATATTTCCTCATGGAGGGCTTGCATTGGTGCCTCATGGGGGGCTTATACTGATGATGTTGCCTCATGGAGGGCTTATACTGCTGATGTTTCCTCATGGAGGGATTACATTGATTCCTCATGGAGGGCTTATGAGCTCGAAGTTACCTGCCCTGAGGTCTCAGGTCATCGAGTTTCTGATGACTCGGTGGGGTGGCTGTCGAGGACACTTCCCGAGTTGCGGTTATGCCTTTCTTAAGGACTTACATTGTTGATATTATCTCATGGAGGGCTTACATTGATGCCTTGTGGAGGGCTTATTAGCTCGAAGTTACCTGCCCTAAGGTCTTACGGCATCCAGTTTCGATGGCTTGATGGGGTGAGCTCGAGGTTCCCGGCCCTGAGGTCTTATGTCTTCAAATTTTGATGTCAATCCCCGAGTGTTCGGGAAGTTTCTTGCCCTGGGGCCGTTTTATGCAAAAATAGCAAACTTCTTTGAAGGGCGAAGTGTTTTGATGCTAAAAGACTCCCTTTCGATTACTCGGTACAAGTATACATGTTTTCACCGTCGAGGGTTCGATTATTCTACATGGACACGGTTCATTCGACCGTTTTGTCCGGTACATCATTCTCTTGTCGAGACCCTTTTTGGCATATTTCAGTTTCCTCGAGGGGGTGATTTCCCAGGAGGGGATGTCCCTCAGTATTTGAGGTAGATTGATGAGAAGCGTCAAATAGTTGTTGAGTTCCCCTCAGGTAGCATGGAAGTGTTGCCTCGTTAAAACCCTCGCCAGTAAAACCCGTTTGGGATAAAATCCGGCATGAGGGAAAAAGAGCACAACGCATGTTTTTCAGACCCAAGGTCTTCAAGTCGAAGGGTGTTGTAGTGTCTTTCATCGGACACCTGTAAAAAAGAAATTATTGTGAAGCACAAAATGAAAAGGGAGGAAGTTATACCCTAGTTATAGGAGTGCCTGAGCATTCATATGTACCAATTGTTTGGAAGTTGCTCACCTTCCATGGTACCGGGTTTATAGGACCCCTTGCCGATTACTCCGAAGACGCGGTATGGTCCTTCCCAGATCGAGCCCAACTTCCCTTCGTTTGGGTTCCGAGTGCTAAGGGTGAATTTCCGTAGGACTAGGTCCCCGACTTCGAAATGTCGGAGGTTCGTTCATCTGTTATATTACCTTTCGATCCTTTGTTTTTGGGCAACCATCCGGACCACTGCGGTATCTCGTTTTTCATCTAATGGTTCGAGGGTTGTAGTCATAGCTTCGTTGCTTGAGCCTTCGATGGCATATCGGAATCTGGCACTTGGCTCTCCGACCTCGACCGGTATCAAAGCCTCGGACCCGTATACCAAAGAGAATGGCGTCTCTCCTGTGCTCGATTTCTCTCCACTTTCCTTTTGCATTTTCTAACTTCTTTTTCAAGTTTTGAATGATGGTCTTGTTTGTGGACTCAGCCTGACCATTTGCACACCGGTGGTAGGGTGTTGACGGGATCCTTTTTATTTTGTGATCTTCAAAAAACCATGTTACTTTGCCTCAGATGAACTGCTTTCCGTTATCACATGTTATCTCGGAGGGGATTCCAAATCGGCACATGATGTGATCCCAGATGAAGTCGATGACTTCTTTTTCTCTTATCTTCTCATAGGCATGTGCTTCCACCCATTTGGAGAAGTAGTCAGTCATAAATAATATAAATTTAGCTTTACCTGGCGCCGTTGGCAGGGGGCCGAGGATGTCCATTACCCATTTCATGAACAACCATGGGGACAAGACTGAATGTAGTTGTTCACCCAGTTTGTGGATCATTGGTGCAAATCTTTGACACTTGTTGCATATTTGGACGAACTTTTTGGTGTCCCTTTCCATGATGTCCCAACAGTGACCTGCTCTGATCACCTTTCGAATTAAGGAGTCGGCACTAGAGTGGTTTTCGCAGGTGCCCTCGTGATTTTTCAGAGTACATAGTCGGTGTCTCCCGGCCGCAAGAATATGGCCACGGGCCCATCAAAGGTTCTTCTGTAGAGAGTTCTATTCTCGTCGAGAGAAAATTGAGCTGCTCTGGCCCGAAGGGCCCTTGATTCTTTCGGGTCCGTGGGTAGCTTCCCACTTTCCAAATAATCTATGTAATTATTTATCCAATCCCATGTCAGGATGGTGGAGTTGATTTTGGCATGGCCTTCTTTAATCACTTATTTGAATAGCTGAACAACAGCTCGGGGGAGTATGTTATCCTCATCGGCGGATGATCCCAGGTTTGCGAGTGCATCAGCCTCGCTGTTTTGCTCTCGAGGTATGTGGAACAGAGTCCATTCTTTGAAGCAACGCAAAGTGACCGGAAGTTTGTCTAGGTATCGCTGCATCCTGTCCTCCCATACCTCGAAACTCCCATTTTTCTGATTTACTACCAGATGGGAATCACACTTTGCTTCGATGACTTCCGCCCCTCAACCTTTGGCCAATTTGAGACCTGCAATCATAGCCTCATACCCGGCTTCATTGTTAGTCAGTTTTACAGTTTTTATAGATTGTTTAATCATGCTACACGTAGGTGGATTCACAACTATGCCGAGTTAGAATACTTTCACGTTCGAGGCACCTTCGGTGAATAAGTTCCATACCTCTGATGATGTGCCAGCCCACAGTAGAAGTTCTTTTCCTACCTCGGGCACAAGGGCAGGCGTAAAGTCGGCCACAAAATCTGACAAAATTTGGGCCTTGATAGTCGTTCGGGGCTGATACTCGATATCATATCCCCTAGCTCGATGGCCCACTTGTCCTGTCGGCCTGACAATTCGGGTTTATGCAATATATTCCAAGGGGATATGTCGTTAAAACACATATACGATAACATTTAAAATAAGGCTTCAATTTTCGAGATGCGCTTATTAATGCAAGAGCTAATTTTTCTAAGTGTGGATACCTGGTTTCTTCATCTCCCGGGGTTCGACTCACATAGTAGACGGGGAATTTTGTACCTTGCTCATCTCGAACCAATACACCACTTACCGCTACCTCGGACACTGATAAGCACAAATATATCATTTGGTCTTCCTTCGGGGTGTGGAGCAAAGTCGGGCTCGAGAAATACCGCTTTAACTCCTCCAGGGCGTGCTGGCACTCCGAGGTCCACTCAAAGTTGTTTTTCTTTTTGAGTAATGAGAAAAAGTGAGGGCTCCGATCTGATGATCTCGAGATGAATCGGCCTAATGCCGCTATCCGCCCGGTTAGCCGTTGTATGTCCTTTACATTGTTTATCACCGTGATTTATTCGATGGCTTTGATTTTGTTAAGGTTGATCTCAAACCCCCTGCTTGATACCATGAAGCCTAAAAATAGTCCCGAACCTACGCCGAAGGCGCATTTCTTGGTGTTGAGCTTCATGTTGTATCTTCTAAGGATGTCGAAAGTTTCCCACAAATGAGTCAAATGGTCCTCTGCGCGCAGGGATTTAACTAGCATGTCAGCAATATAAACATCCATGGATTTACCTATTTGATGTTCTAACATCTTATTAACTAGGCGCTGGTACGTGGCCCCTGTGTTTTTAGCCCGAAGGGCATTACATTATAGCAGTATGTGTCATTCTTCGTGATGAATGAAGTTTTTTCCCTATCCTCGGAGTTCATTTGAATTTAATTATACGCGGAGTAGGCGTCGAGAAAGGTGAGGACCTCGTGGCCAGCCATGGCATCAATCAATCGATCGATGTTGGGCAACGGGAATGAATCTTTAGGGCATGTTGTATTTAAGTCCTTATAATCTACGCACATTCTTAGTTTGTTCCCCTTTTCGGGAACTACTACTGCATTGGTTATCCATTCGGGATATTATACTTCCCTCATGGACCCTATTTTGAGGAGTTATGTCACTTCGTCTTTGACGAACGCATGCTTTACCTTGGACCGAGGTCTCCTTTTTTGCTTCACCGGTTTGAACGTGGGGTCGACGCTTAGCCGATGGGTGGTTATTTCCGGCGGGATCCCTGTCATGTCTAAGTGGGACTAAGCAAACCAACCAACTTTGTTAAGAAGAAGTTGAATGATTTTTTTCCTGAGTTCGGGGGTTAATCCGGTCCCTAGATATACCTTTTGATTTGGGAGGTGTTCCATCAAAACAACTTGCTCCAGATCCACGACTGTTGATTTGGTTGTGTCCGACTCTTTGGGGGCAACGAAGGTTTGAGGGGTGAGGAATTCTTCTTCATCATCCTCGGGAACATGTTTATATTCTGACCTCTCCGAGGTGGAGTATATGGGCGTCGGTGCCATGCCATGCACATTTCCTTTGCCACATGTTGCTCCCCATACACGATTTTTATGCCATCTTTAGATCGGATGTTCAACATATGGTGGAGAGTCGATGGTACTGACCTGATGATGAGTATCCATGGACTTACGAGCAGGTCGTTGTATCTCGGGTTGCCCTCGATGACATGAAACTTGGTATCCCAAACAATACCTGACACATTGACTGGGAGGGTGATTTATCCCTTCGTCGTTTATCTTGACATGTTAAATCCACTAAGGGCTCGAGAATCTTGTATGATTTGGTCGAGTAGCTTGAGCTTCTCCACTACCCCAAATCTGATTATGTTGGCCGAGCTACCTAGATCTACAAGCACACGCTTAATTCAAATGTTATTCAAGAGAAGATAAATTACTAGTGCATCATTATGTGGTTGGGACAAGGCTTCAATATCTTCTTCTCTGAATACAATAGTTCCTTTAAGCACATAACTTTGAGTTCGTCCTTTGCGGCGATCGGCGTTTTGGCCCGTTTGAGCACGGGTTCTTGTGGGACTTCAATTTCTCCTATAATCACGTGAATAATGTGCTGGGGTTCTTCCGGTCCATTCTTCCTGTTCGATTCTCTTTCTTGGAAAAGACTCTTGGTTCGATCTTTGAGAAATTCTTGAAGATGCCTTCTGTCGACCAATCGGGCCGCTTATTTTCGAGCGGGAGTTTTAAGTGATTTGTGTCGGTATTCTCCGCATACACCTCCGTCCGTATGAGAACTCACATCGACATGTTGAAGGTGACGTGAGCCTTCATCGGTAGGGATTTTCACTGGTTCCCCGTCAGGGTTTTGCGGTGGTACACTGGCACCTGAAATAGTTACGTTCTTCGCTCCGTGATCCTCGGGATCGTTGTTTTCATGTGCATTTACTGAGTTAGACATTTTCTGACCTGAGTTAGACAATCACTATTATTTTAAGCCCTACGGTGGGCACCAAATTGTTTACCTTGAAAATGGTAATTACAATTATATTTGATTTTGTGGTTCTAAAAATATGTGATCTATTTTAATACCAGTTGTTTAGGAAGTAGATGCTAGGTGAGAATTTAGAAAAGAAAAAAAGAGTGAAGGGTGATGAGATTAGGAAAACCGGGTTGTGGGGAGATGGGGTCTCGAGATTGGTCGCAATGGACCTCGAGGTCGAGCTCAAAATCTTAACAAGGGGATATCGAGAGTTATACAACAGTATTGAAGGCCTTGAAGATGGCCTATTTGTGATTAACAACGAGTAATAAATGAATCACAACTAATGAACACAATAAATGAAACAATTGTAGAGAATGTTTTAGTTAGAGAGCAGAGGATGTACTTGTTGTTGTATTGAATATCATCCGTGTTGCAAAGTGACAAGGGTCCCCTCTGTATATGAGGGGGAATCCCATCATAGTACATGTGTAATTTTCGCAAAAGAGAGATCGTTGGTACAACCATTTAATGCCACGGTGCGGGCATGTACTATTTTGCGTATTTGGTAAACTTTAAACATGTGCCTTTTGGGAGTTTCCCGCCTTTCCATGATGGTCTTCAATCTACACTACTTCGGGGTCGAGAACCCTCGAGATGCCTCCTCGAGGTATATACCTCGGAATTGAGATTCGAATTCCGTCCCGATACATTCGAGGTCGAGGATCAGAACGTTGTAGAAACATTAAAATCGGACTTCCCCGGTTTTACCGTATAAAGTAATCACAATCAATCCTCGACATAGCCCACCTTGTCTCGCCACGTGCACAATAACAAAGTAAATGCATGCCTTGTTTGTGATGACCCAAAGGGTAATCTTATGTTTTAGAATCCATTTATGCGCTCTTTAGCCTTAAAAGTATCATTTTTACCCTCATTGATTTGCATGCGCAGTCCGAGCGTGATTTCCGGAAAGCTTTTATGTTGAAAATTTGAGAAAATAATAATTTTTGACCTTAAAAGTTTATTTTAGTTGACTTCGGTCAATGTTTGAGTAAATGTACCCGGACCTGTGTTTTGACGGTCCCGGTGGGTCCATAGTAAAATATGGGACCTGGGCGTATGCCCGGTGTCAAAATTTCG
Source organism: Nicotiana paniculata (assembly GCA_005239505.1). Taxonomy (NCBI): domain Eukaryota; kingdom Viridiplantae; phylum Streptophyta; class Magnoliopsida; order Solanales; family Solanaceae; genus Nicotiana; species Nicotiana paniculata. The sequence goes on along the minus strand of ML348444.1, from coordinate 115,132 downwards.
AGCTCCCTAGATCGAGAAATGAATTTTTAATTAAAATTGAAAGACTAAAATTTAAATAGTTTTAAGAAATTGGTTAATGTTTGATCTTGTCGTTACCGGGTTCATATTTTGGTTTCGGAACCCGTATAGGTCCATTAAGATATCTATACCTTATCTGTAAATTTGGTGAGAAACGGAACTAATTTGATGTGATTCGGACGTCTGGTTGAGAAAATTGAATATTTAAAGTGTTCTTGAAAATTTCATATGTTTTGGTGCTAAATTCTTAGTTCTAGGTGTTATTTTGGAGATTTGATCGCACGAGAAAGTCTGTATGGTGTTTTAGGACTTATGTGCACGTTTGGTTTGGAGCCCCGAGGGCTCGGGTGAGTTCCGGATAGGCTACGGGATGTTTTGGACTTGGAAAATCTGACGTAAAGGGTTGTATCTGGTGTCAGATCCATTGTTCTTCGCGATCGCGTAGTCACTCTCGTAATAGTGAAGGAGAACTAAGCTAGAAGGGAATTTTATACTTTGCGAAAGCGAAGGAGTGGTCGCGAACGCGAACGCGGAGCATTGGGGGTGTTACCCTTCGCGAACGCGACCAGCCTCCCCGTGAACGCGATGTCTTAGGCACCTGGGGGAGGGGAACTAACGATACTCTTCGCGAACGTGGCACTTGGCTCATAAACGCGTAGCCTGGGGAGGAGTAAGCCTTCACGAACAGGAAGTGTATCTCGCGAACGCGTAGGCTAATAGAGCCAAATCTTCGCAATCGCGACAAGTCCTTTGCTAACGCGAAGAAGGCCTGTCCAGTGAATTTTAAACAAACCAAAAATGGGATTTCTCCCCAAACTTCATATATCTTTCACTAGAACTCGACCTAGGGCGATTTTTGAAGAGGGAATTCAACACCAAATCATAGGTTTGTAATCTTTAACTTGTTCCCTTCAATTTCCGTCATCACCCATTAAATTCCTAGACCTAAATCTTGTTCTTTCATGGTAGAAATTAGGGATATTGGGAGAATTGGGGATTTTCAAATTTTTGAATTTAGACCTTGATTTGGGGTCGCATTCCAGAACCAATTACATATTCGGGCTCAGGGTTGATAGGGAAATGGGTTTTGGTCCGAACCTCGAGTTTTGACCCAGTGGGCCTGGGATCAGTTTTTGACTTTTTGGGGGAAGTGATGGGAAACCTAAATTTATGTATTTAAATTGATTTATTTAGCAATATTTGATGTTATTAAGCTAATTATGGCTAGATACGAGTGGTTCGGGGGTGGAAACTAGAGGAAAAGCGGTAATTGAGCAGTGAGTGGCCTGTGGATCAAGGTGAGTCTTATGTCTAACCTTGACTTGAGGGTTTAGGAACCTTTGCCTTACTTTTTATGTGGTAAATAATGTGAGCGTATACGTAAGGTGACGAGTACCTCTGCGCCGCCAATCTACCTGTTTTACTTACTCTCTTCCGTTCTGCATATATTGTTTTCCTTCTTGCTTTACTTGTTACATGTCTAATTGTAATTCCATGCCTAATTGTTACCCGTAGATAATGTGTTCCCTTGTTGAAGATATTTGTTACCCCGTAGTAGTTTTGCTTCTTATTTATTGGTTTACACTGTTCTGGTTGGCTTTTTCTGTGACATCCTGGTTTGGTCTCGTCGAGTAGTAAAAATTTTATTGAGTTTTATTGATTATACGATACCCGGTTTCTTTGTTCTATATTTTAAGAGTTGGTAAGGGACTTGTGTGAATTTTATGAAACTTCTGTCCACTATGTGTAATCTATTATGATATGGTGGGATCGAGTTGCACGCCGCAACAGGAGGAATAAGGGAGGATTGATGAGGAGGAATAAGGGTGAATATGATTATTCGGTGGGATCGCGTTGCACACGACAATAGGAGGAATAATGGTGGATTGATATGGAGTAATAAGGGTGAACTATTATGTTGATAATGATATATAGTGGGATCATATTGCAGGCCGCGACATATATATTATTTATGTTTATTGTAATTGTTACGGAGGAATAAGGGAGGATTGGTGGGATCGGGTTGCACGCCACAACATATATATACTATCTACTTTTATTATAATTGTTATAGAGGAATAAGGGGTATTGGTGGGATCGGGATGCGCGCCGCATCAATAGACGTGTTTATGTATTCTTCTATGACTGTGTAAGTTATTCGGAGGTTTTACATTTCTCCTAAAGATTGGTTATAGCTGGATATTGATAAGATATTGAAGTTATGTATTTATTCATGCAATTTACGGCTTTTAAATTATAATGTTCTCCATTTCTGCCTTATTATTTATCGTCTTTATCATATATTATGAGTGTCCCATCGTAGCCTTGTCACAACTTCGTCGAGGTTAGGCTCGGCACTTACCAGTACATGGGATCGGTTGTACTAATACTGCACTAAGTACTGTCTATGCAAATTTCGAAGCAGGTTGTGGCTAATCGAGAGATTGGCTCAGCTTCGCAGCTCGGAGACCCAAGGTAGTCCTGCTGGTGTCCCCTTCTACATATCTTCTTATTTTTTTCCTTTACTTTTAAAAATAGTTGTAATTTCTTCCAGACAATTGATTGTAGAAAAATTATAGAAAGTTCGTGAATTGTGACACCATGTTTCTGGGTAGAAGTAATATGTAAGTGACTTCGATATCTACATATCTTTACAGTTATTCCGCTTTATTTTTTCTGTTCGCTACTAATCACTAAAAATGGATATAAATGGCTAAATAATTTCTAAAATTGGCTTGCCTGGAAAGTGTGATGTTAGGCTTCCTCATGATCCCGACAGTGGGAATTTCGGGTTGTGACGTTGTCTCGCCACATGTGCAAACAACATATATAGCTCGCCTTGTAATGTCGCATGTGCAAATATTAATAGTAACAATAGCATTGCAAAAACCTACGCAACACCATAACACTCGCATGGCAGAGAACTCGTGCATCACAATAACAACCGCACAGCAGAAACCTCGTGCATCACAATAACACCCACATGCAGAAACCTTGTGCATCACAACAACAAGTCTAACAGCAACAATGACAATAATACAAGAGTACGACAAATAAATCAACTAAAAAATTCCATAACTCAAAGAAACAAGAGAAACAGACTCACAAGGAAAGACACAAAAGAAAATAACAATACCTCCTAGCAATATCTCAAAAGGGAGAGATATTGTGTAGCAATGACCTCCACATAAGTGCAATTCAAAAACAAGGGAGATATCACGAGTCAATAATTACAAATAAGGATAAGGAAACTATGATAAAGGATAACTAAATTCATTTAGGATTTAGCACTCATGAAAGAGGCACAACAATTTCAATTAAGGGTAATCAACGTAAAGAATAATCATGGAATCAATTAACGATAAATACTTACAGAAGAGATACTAATAATTTCAAACAAAGATAAGCAGTTCTGAAAGGATGGCATGGCAACCGTAGAGGCAACAACTTCAGTTATACCACACAAGAGACAAATAGGCATCAAGAATGGAATATGAAGCAATTTAATTCAAAATAAAACATGTAGAGGTGAAACTAGTATATCGGAAAACTTAACATAATAAAACAACTTCATATCTAATAAACATAAGCACCTACGAGCCCTAAATGGTCATTTTCCACAAATAAGCCCGCTCACGTACTCGTCACCTCGTGTACATGAACTTTACACGATCCAATTAGCATAAAAGACTCAAATCCTAAGGGGTAGTTCCCCCCCCCCCCCCCCCCCCCCCAGAAGGTTAGGCTATACACTTACCTCGAAGAAGACAGACAAATACTCTAAAATAAACTTCTGGGGTGAAATTACCTCCGAACGGCTCAAATCTAGCCAAAATAACTTCAAAGCATAAATAAAACTCATAAGAGACTATTTCGGGTCATAAAGCCTCAGTCTTTATCAAAACCTAAAAATCAACCAAAAAGTCTACCTCGGGGCCCGCACTAAAGAAACCGACAAATTTCGCAAAACCCGAACTCCCATTCCGATACGAGTTCACCCATATTAAAACTATCAAATTGTGATACCAATTCCTCCTTCAAATCGCATTTTACATTTTTAAAATTTTCATCTAAATCCCCATTTTTCCTCAACTTAAAACACTAATTTAATGATAAAAATAAAGATAAATTCACGGAATATAATAAACTCTAGGTGAAGAACACTTACCCAAGTTATTTTCTTGAAAAACCCACAAAGAATCTCTCAAAACCGAGCTCTAGAACTCCAAAAATGTTAAAAATGGCTAACCCTCGTAATAGAGTGCTTTATATTCTGCACAGGTGTTTAATGAATCACGATCGTGGAACATTCCGTGTGAACGCGAAGAAGAAGAATGAATACTGCCAAAAAAGACTCTACGCAAACTCAAACAAGGAGGCGCGAACGCGATGGGTAAGGACAACAACCTACGGGAACGCACAAGGAGGCACGCGAACGCGAAGAGTAAATGGTCACCAGGGCCCAACGCCTAGTTCTACTACGCGAACGCGGAGAGGCAACAGAGAATGTGAAGAAAGGAAAGTGCACAAGTATGCGATTGCAGATAGAAGCATGCGAGCTAAGAGGAAATATCTCATACTCCAAAATTACACTACATGAACGTCGAAGATTAGATGCTAACACGATTAAGGAAACCAGTAATCAGAAAAACAGCAGTCCAAAAATAGAGGAAAATGGCATGTAGCTTATAACCTAACACGGACTCACTCCAGGTCTCAAATCACATCAAACAATGTCGAAACTAGTAATCACACCATGAATCGAATTCATGAACTTTAAAATCTTCAACTCCTAAAACTCGCGCCGAAACTTATAAATTCAACCCGGAATGACGTTAAATTTTGCATAAAAGTCCCAAATGACATAACGAAGTTATTCCAACTCTCGTAATCGCATTATGACCCCGATATCACCAAAGTCAACTCTTGTTCAAACTTCTCAACATTCCAAACTTCAACTTTTCTAACTTTTGCCGAAATGCTTCAAATTACCCTACGGACCTCCAAATCCAAATCTAGACGCAGGCCTAAGTCTAAAATAACCATACAAAGTTATTAAAATCATCAAAACCCCATTCTGGAGTCGTTTATACAAAAATCAAATCCCGGTCAACTCTTATCGCTTAAGCTTCCAAAACTAAAATCCTTCTTCAAAATTGAATCTCGGTCATCTAGTAACTGAACTAGGCCATGTATGCAAGTCATAGCACATAATACGGAGTTATTCAAGACCTTATGTCGTTGAACAAGACCTTAAAGTTCTCAAAACGACCGGCCAGGTCGTTACTTCCTCCTATCTAAAACAAATGTTCGTCCTTGAACGTGCGAAGAATCGTCCGAAAGTCATCAAATCACCGAATGCAGTCATCCAACATACACCCGGGGGTGACCCCGCATCACCTCAATCTGCATAAACCCGACGACACCATCTCAACTCTAGTTTATCCCTTCCACCAATACCAATAATCCTTAGAGCCAAAATTTTCACCATCCACTCATCTCCAAAATACCTGATTCCTACATTCACACCCGGTATCAGCTTCAACCAACTGCAACAACGTATGGCGACACCCACAAGGCACAACCGTACGTCGTGACACTCACACATATGCCCATAATAACTTTTCCGATCATAATAGCGGCCCATAATAAAAACCAGCACCGGAAACTAGCCTCATATCCGTTAGAACCCTGTTTTAACCCTCCACAGCACTAACAATGATGCAAGAAACACGAAGACCTCACAACTATTCAGCAGAATCACCAAGTCACATCTAACACCACAGGGACCATATCACGCAAGCTGAAACTCAAATAAGCACAGTTCGAAAATGACTGAATACGTAAGGAGAAACACATAAGAGAAATATCAAACAAGCCTGACAGGAACAACTCTCTATCAGTACGATCATACGAATAAAATTAGCAGGAAGAATCAAGGTATATGGACAAATCACATGGATCCTATCCTGATATAACTTCCACCACGGCACGTAACCTGGTTCACATATCAAATCACATGAAATCGCGAGGGTATCACCCTCTATATTGAATCACAAGTAGAATACACATCTTGCCAACTGAAACCTTCTACTAATTAAATTTTTCCATTAAAATCACAACACTTACTGAACTCTCACCCTGGTAGAGCATCTAAATCACAAACTGTAACCAAATTATTTAAGAATCACATAAAACCTATCGTAATGGACAACATGAATTCACTTATAGTCTTGTAACTCTCAATAAAGAATAAAATGAAGCTATAAACACGGGCTACCACTTATAAAATCTCCCAACAGAGGTAAACACATAAGCAGAGTACTAAGCATGAAACTCACCCATAACTGAAACAACAAATAAAGGAACTCACATCGATAAGAAGAACCGAATGAAAATATGAATGGTTCTCCTCGACAAATCAAAAGCATACATGTATGACTCATGTTGCATAGTGGCCTCAACCCTACTATATGAAACACATCAACGTGCTGGGCCTCCCGTTCTTAGGCGCCCTCTACTTACATGAATACCCCGCTTGACGCATTTGTCCGGAGTCTAGGAAAATCTCTCACAATGTAGTTTGTATCCTCACACTCAAAGCAACCTCTTTGATGACGTGGCAATGGAAACTGTGCGGTACGGGTAACATAAGATCCATGAGTACATGAAATATAGTGCGAAGCCTGAAGTGAAAATTGAATTGGCTGATCCACATAAACTCTACCATGTCGTACCCTTCCTCTATATAAGTACCAATTGATCTCTCTGATCTGTGAGCCCTCCTAGTCTCCATGTCCCCTCTCTCCTGAACTCGCATACCCTCTCTCTCCTTACCTTGCCTGTCCTCTCTCTCCTGGTCCACATTCCCTCCAATTGGTGAGTGATCCCTACCACCTACTGAAACAAAACATCCGACTCTAACTCCCATGCTATTTTGAACCGAATATCATGTCTGAGCCACTCAATGAACTGAATAACCAAATTAGGTGTATGTCTTGCCAAATTACTGAACCTAATGGCATACTATGATACTGAAATAGCGCCCTGGCGCAGCTGCTCAAACTCCGCATGCCGTGCATCCCGAAGGGACTCGGGTATGAACTCTCTTACGAACATCTCTTAAAACTGAGCCCATGTAAGTGAAGTTTGCTCGGCCGGGCTAGCCAACTCATATGGATGCCACTAGTGATAAGTTTCTCCCCTAAGCTGGAACGTAGTAAAATCAACCACACGTGTCTCCACAATACCCATAGTACGAATAATGAGGTAACACTCCTCTAGGAAACCCTGTGCACCCTCTGAAGCCAAACCAATAAAATTAAGAGGGTCATACATCTTGATCCTTGAAAGTCTAAGTTGTTCTTCTCCAGATGTTACTACCTTAACCAAAGGCTGAATAGGAACCACAGGTTGTGTCTCCATGACATTTAGAACCTGACCAACGTGAATTCGCTGCTCTGGAGTGTGGGCGGCGGGATTCTTAATTACTCCCCAGATTTGTGAAGTAGCTGGTGCAACCGAAATCAACCGTGCCTTAGCCAATATACCAAAAATGCTCAGGAACTATGCTAAAGTCTCCTGATGTTCGGAGGTAACAGTAGGCGCCCCCGGTACCTATTCCCCAACCGGAGCTACTGGCGGCTCCTCAACTGCTGCTTTGGTAGGTTCCCTAGTTGCGACACATGATACTTTTCGTCCTCTACCTCTACCTTTAGCGAAACCTGCTCCGAGGACAGCGTCATCAGTAACTACAGATCGTGTCCTCACCATCTGTGAGAGAATAGAATGATAAAAGCTCAAGCTTCGAGACCAATAAACTTTCACAATAGGAATAAAGGAAGTGAAACAGTCCTAATTATTTCATATCCTCTCGAAGATAACTACAGACGTCTCCTTACTGATCGACAAGACTCTACTAAACTTGCTTATGACTCGTAGCACCTATCAACCTAGAACTATGATCCAACTTTTCACGACGCAAATTACCCTTTGGTGAGTGTCGTGATGGCATCTGGTCTTAGGAAATAGGTAAGCCTAAGATTAACTGAAATGACAACATTATTTAAACTAACATATGAAAATTTTAAAATAGAAATCACTATAAAATTTTACAGTTCCAAAACTTGTAGTACAAGTCATAATCTCTACTAAGTATGATAGAATACCTCTAAATACAACTATTTCGGAACAGGAATAAACAATGTAGATAAAACTTCCACAGGTGACTCCGAATCCTGCGATGCAGCAGCAGGTTTACCTTGAATTTCCACAGCAAAGTCAGAATGACTAGCTTACGATTGACTAACTCTGAAATACCTGGATGTGCACAAAAATGTGCAGACGTGTAGTATGAGTACACCACAACGGTACCCAGCAAGTACCAAGACTAACCTCAGTGAAGTAGTGACGAGAAACAATCAAGACACCTACCTACTAAATATTCTAAGCAAGTATAAGTGGAGAACTAACATAGTACAACAAAACTATGCATAATGAGAATAATAATACAGTACTTACCATAGGATATAGAAACTACCATTAACAGCGGAACACCACAAGCAATAACACAAAAGATTAAGTTGAACACAGTTTTAACCCGGTGAATACAATTAAAAGAAGGACATGTAGCAACTAGATTAAAATAACCACTTTCACATCATGTTTTATCCAATAATCTCCACAAGGTACCGGACCTCAAAATATTCATAATTCATGGGTCCTAATTTGTGAACCCTAAACACTTGGCATCTTGTGCCTTCATTACAACCAATAACTGCACGGACAATGCACGAGCCAATAGAACCAGACGAGTGTGTGTAGAAATGATCAATAAAATCAGGATCCATTTTCTTGAATCGTTAGGGGTGATTAACTACGTGTATTCTTGTGTCGTTTTTCTATCACAGCTCAGGCACCAAAAAGAAATAGAAACAATGAATGGCACATAAGAAACAATCACCACGAAATGAACACAGTATAAATCACACAGGGTAGGCCTACCACTACACAAATAACAAGCATAACAACGCCCCCAGGCCATCATAAGTCATCAGAATCAATCCCTAACATAGCCCACTTTGTCTAGCCACGTGCGCAATAATAAAGTAAATGCTCGTCTTGTCTATAATGTTCCCATCTTGTCTCGCCACATGTGCAACCCACAATCTTAGCCCACCTTGTCACGCAGCATGTGCAAATACCCATAGTAAAAATAGCACGGCAAAAACCCCGTGCAACAAAATAACATCTGCACGACAGAAAACTCGTGCATCACAATAACAATCACACGGCAGAAACCTCGTGCATAACAATAACAACCGCACAGCAAAACCCCTGTGCCTCACAACAACAAGTACAACAGAAAATAATGATGCCACCTAGGAATATATCAACAAGGATGTGATACTCTGTATCAATGACCTCCTCATAAGTTCAATTCAACAACAAGGGAGATATCATGAGTCGATAATTCCAAATAAGGATAAGGCAACTATGATAAAGGATAACTAACGTCATTTAGGATTTAGCACTCACGAAGAGGATAATCATGGCCTCAATTAAGGATAAACAAATACAGAAGAGATAATAATAATTTAAAATAAAGATAAGCAGTTTTGTAAGGATGACATGGAAATCGAAGAGGCAACAACTTCAGTTAACGAACATAAGAGTCAAATAAGCATAAATAATGGAACATGAAGCAATTTAATTCCAAATAAAACACATAGAGGTGAAACTAGTAAATGGGAAAACTTAACATAATAAAAAAACTTCATATCTAATGAACATAAGAACCTATGAGCTCTAAAAAAAATTTCCACAAATAAGCCTCCGCATGAACTCGTCACCTCGTGTACACGGACTTTACACGATAAAATTAGCATAAAATACGCAAATCCTAAAGGTTTCTTCTCTTGCACAAGGTTAGACAAGATACTTACATCAAAGAAGGCAGACTGATACGCTAAAATGAACTTCTCGGGTGAAATAACCTCTAGATGGCTCAAATCTGGCTTAAATAACTTCAAAGCATAAATAAAACTCACAAGAGACTATTCTGGATCATAAAGTCTCAATCTTTATCAAAAACTAAAAATCAACCCAAAAGTTGACCCCTGTGGCCCGCTCCTCAGAACCTGACAAATTTCACAAAACCCGAACACCCATTCCGATAGAGTTCAACCATAGTAAAATTATCAAATTGCAATACCAATTCTTCCCTCAACCATCATTTACATTTTCAAATATTTCTTTAAAATCCCTATTTTTCCTCAACTCAAAACACTAATTTAATGATAAAAATAAAGATAAAATCATGGAATATAATAAATTCTAGGTCAATAACACTTACCCAATTGATTTTCTTGACACATCCACAAAGAATCTCTCAAAACCAGGCTCTAGAACTCCAAAAACGATACAAATGGCTAACCCTCAGAATAGAATACTTTATGTTTTGCTCTAGTGTTTAATGAATAACAATCGTGGAACATTCCTCACGATCACAAAGAAGAAGAATGAAGACTGCCCAAAACGATTCTATGCAAATGCGAACAAGGAGGTGCGAACGCGATAGGTAAGGACAGCAACCAATGAGAACGCACAAGGAGAAACGCGAACGCGAAGACTAAGTGGTCCCCAACGCCTAGTTCTACTACGCGAACGTGGAGAGTAAGTAGCGAACACAAAGAAAAGGAAGTGCACGTGTACACGATCGCGGACAGAGGCATACCAACAGGAAGAGGAAATATCTCATCCTCCAAAATTACACTAGCGAACACTGAATATTTGATGCAAACGCGATTAAGGAAACCAGATATCAGAAAAATAGTAGTCCAAAAATAGAAGGAAATGGCATGTAGCCCATCCGAAATACACTTGAGGCCCCCGAAACCCCGTCTAAACACAACAACAATCTCCATACCTAACATGGACTCCCTCGAGGTCTCAAATCACATCAAACAACTTCGAAACTAGTAATCACACCATGAGTCGATCTCGAAAACTTTTAAATCTTCCAACTTCTAAAACGCGCGCTGAAACCTATCAAATCAACCCGGAATGAAGTAAACTTTGTTGGCAGGTCCCAAATGACATAATGAAGTTGTTCCAATTTTCGAAATCACACTCTGACCCTAATATCACCAAAGTTAACTCTTGTTCAAACCTCTAAAACTTTAAAACTTCAACATTTCCAAGTTTCATCGAAATTCTTAAAATTACCCTACGGACCTCCAAATCCAAATCTGGACACACGCCTAAAACCAAAATCAGCATACAAAGCTAATTAAATCATCAGAACCCCATTCCAGATTGTTTACATAAAATTCAAATTTCGGTCAAGTCGCTTATGCTTCCAGAACTAGAATCCTTCTTCCAAATTGATTCAAGTAATAACACATAATACGAAGTTGTTCAAGACCTTATGACACCGAACGGGGCCTTAAAGTTCTCGAAACAATCAGTCGGGTCGTTAAAAATATTTTACAATGTGATCCCCAACGAGTGTCATTTGGCCCTTGAAGCCCTCGTTCTTGATTTAATCCTTTACCACTTTGAACTTCACCACTCTCTAGCAACCGCTCCAATAATTCTGTTTGATGGTCCCGAAGTTTATCTCTATGTCTAAGGAATACTCCAATAAGATTTATCACATTAGAAACTATAGCAAAGAAAGTTTCCACCTCCTTATATTATTAGCAACCGCTACAAGCACCAACTGTAATAGATGAGTAAAACAATTAATTCAATGTGCCAACGTATTTTGGATGGACTTAATGAGTGTTTCATTAGCAAAGAAAGTATTGCTTCCTTCAACGACTTTCCATAGGTATCACCAATATGAGAAAGACCAACAAATGGCTCGTTCACTTGGCCTTTTTCTTAATATATCGCAAAGCAAGGGCCATTTGTTCATGGTGTGAAATATCCTTGGACTCATCAACTAATATCCCAAAATAATCCCCATCTAAATCATTGATTATAGATTTCATGGTTTCTTGTGCGCAAGCACTCACAATGTCCTTTTTAATTATTGGCGAAGTCATCATACCATTTTTTGGAGCATGTTTCAGTATGACTCTATCCACTTGAGGGAGCCTCTTTTCCACCCATTCTAAAAGTCCTAGGAAAAGGCCTTTTTTTTTTTGAAGAATCACTTTCATCATGACCTCGAAAAGACAATCCAAAGTACAAGAGGAACCTTGCAACATCGATTGATGTATATAAACGAATTCAGTGCTCATTTATTTATTTCTCATATTGCTTATAAAATCAACTTGAATTGATTGAGATTGATTTGTAAGTCTAGCATCTTGTTGAAACATTTGTGGTTGAGGCTATTTACTTGACCAACATATAAAAGAAGTCTTTTGAAGCTTTACTCCAAGACATAAAGCTTGTTTTTCTGAAAGAGTCACCCGTGCTTCCATGAACAAAGTTTTTTTTTAATAAATAACAACGTAAACAAAATGCGGCATCTTTCTTCAAACTATACTCAAACCATCTAAAATACGAATCTTTAAACCAACCCGGGCTAAATTGACGCATTTTATTCCCGAATAATGTTTTAGGAAACTTATGATCAACCCGATTAAAAAGGTCCATTTTGAATGTAGTGTCTTCTTATTTCATCCCGTATTCTAGGACTATATTTATCAATGAGTACTCTCTCTCCAGGATTGGCATTGAGTAATTTCTCATTAAACTCGTCTATAAATGGGCGGAATTGTTTCTAAGAGTAAAACTTGGTTGAGAAGAATTAAACTTTGTCAAAAATGCATTCATCGCAATTCATAAGAACAAGAACTTCCTATAAAAAAATGAGTTAAAATAAATTTAAGAGTCTATCAATAATACAAACAAACACAATATTAATAGAGCAATCACGCCTCTTTTATTGATAATAAAATAAATACTACAACTTACTAATTACTAATAATACAACTCTGCATAAGGACTTCTTAATATCTTCACTATTATTTACTTGTAAATGCTTGCTATGTTGCATTGAAATATAGCGTTGGTTGCTAGCTCGGTGTAATTGAAATTAGTGCTTCTCAAAAGACTTAATTTACTTCTTGTTGTATATCAAGAATAGTAAACTTAAACATAACTTGAAAAACGTCGAGCGTCTGGAAATTAAACAGCCATTCTTAAACAGGCTGCAGCGTCTAAAAAATATAAAGAGAAGCCATTCTAAAAGTTCAACAGCAAAAAATTAAGAGACCACTAAATTTCAAAGAAAATAGAATCTCAACCTAAACAAAATTATTTGGATAATAAATTTGGGGTTTACCAAGAATGCCTTTACTGGCGATTCTTGAACCAAAAAATTTAAACCTAAATAAAGTTATATAACATCAATCTTCAATTATACATTCTCTTATAATTTATAAAGAAAAAATAATTTTCAAAGTAAGAGAAGCAGTAACCAGAGATTCGATGCTTTCTACTTTTTCAAAGTAATGAGAGGAATTGAGAAGGTTTCTCTATTTTGGAGTGAGAAGTGACAACCTAAGGGATGAGCACAAGTGGAGTTTTTTAGTTTTGATTGAGGAAGAAGTGAATAAATGAAGAAGGGTTAAGGCTTTAGGGACTTAACGGGTGACGACCTGACCGGTCGTTTCGAGAATTTAAGCTCCGTTCGGTGGTGTAAAGTCATAAAAAGCTTCACGTTGTGTATATCAACCTGCGTGCATGGTTAGATTTAGTTACCAGGTAATTCGGAGTTGAGTTGGAAGAAAATTTTTAGTTTTGGAAGCTTAACGTCAACGGCTTCATGTGATGATTTTGAACTTAGGCGCGCGTCCGGAATTGGTTTTGGAGGTCCGTAGAGTGATTTGAGGTAATTTGGCGAAAGTTAGAATTTCGGCGATTTTGGCCGATAAGTAAAGATTTGATATCGGGCTCGGAATGGAATTCCGGAAGTTGGAATAGGTTCATAGTGTCATTTGTGACGTGTGTCCAAAATTTCAGGTCATTCGGACGTGGTTTGGCATGTTTCGGCATCGTTGGCGTATTTTGGAAGCTTAAAAGTTCTTAGGCTTGAATCCGAGGTTGATGCAGTGTTTTGGTGTTGTTTTGGATTTTCCGAAGGTTCGAATAAGTTCGGTTAGTGATATATGACTTCTGGGAATTGTTGGTTGAGGTCCCGAGGAGCTCGGGTGTGTTTCGGATACGTATGGGTTGTGTTGCGCTCGTTTTTGTTGTGTCGGCATCGTTTCTTCAAGCATAATTTGTAGAACATTAAGACAATGAGATCCAATTTCTGTTTTGATTGAAGCATTAGATCCATATCGTAAATACGAAGCTATAGCAAAAAGAATCATCGAATTTGGACATCGTATGAGGAAGTTATGCTCATTTTAGTGTCGGAGAAGAGAGGTGGTGCTGGTGTTTCGTAGGTGCGAAGTTGGGTCCGCACCCGCGGAGCCGCAGGTGCGCAAAATGGCCCGCAAGTGCGGAATTGACAGCTGGAAATGTGCAGGTGCGGGTATTTTGGTCGCACCTGCGAAAATACTTGAGTATAGAAAACCAGACCGCGTCATTTTAGTATTTTGAACATATCTTGAGTTCTAGAGCTCCGATTGAGGTGATGTTTGCGGCATTCTTCTCGTCTTTTCATTCTAATATGATTACAGAAGTTCATTTTTTTAATTAATCCATGTTTTGATGGGAGAATTGAGTTTCTTATCCAAAACTTTTCTAAAAAAAGAATAATTGGGTTTGAACATCGATTTGGCATCGGAATTTGATGAAATTAGTATGGTTGGACTCATAATTGAATGGGTGTTCGGAATTTATAAATTTTTTTGGATTCCGAGGTGCGGGCTTGGGGGTCGACTCTTGGGTCGATTTTTATATTTTTGTAAAGATTGAAACTTTATTGTCCGGAATAGTCCCTTACAAGTTTTATGTGTATTTTGAAGTTATTTTAGAGTGATTTTGAGCCGTCCGGAGGTCTTTTAACTTGAGAAGTCCATTTTAGAGTACTATGTAGTCCCCGTCGAGGTAAGTATCTTGCCTAACCTTATGTGGGGGAACTAGCCCTTAGGATTGAGTCTTCTATGTCGATTGTAGTCTGCGTACGCGAGGTGACAAGTGTGTACTCGAACTTATTTGCAAATAGATTTCCTGTTAGGGAGTTTTGGGTCTTATGTTCCCCATATATGAATTGAACTTGTTATATCTAAATTCCTGACTCCTAATCTCATCTCCTCCTCTTCAAGTTAGAAGTACTTACCTAGCATTCCTTGTTTCTTATATGATCTTAATTGACTTAAATGAACACTTTATTTTTCCTACCGTTATGATATGTCTTCCTTCATGTGCTGCCTAATTACTGAGCATTGTTCAAACTGAGTTTATTCGGTGAAGCTAATTGTCTAAGTGAGATTGGTTATAGCTGATTTCCTTTGCCGGGATGATTTGGTTTCTTGGTTGCGAACTCGAATGTATAGGATCGTTGCTATGTTTGTCTTTTTCCCCCTCGTTATGCAGTTCTCTCTCTATGTTTGGCATTCCTCTTAGTGGCTACTTCTTATGAGCGAGTTTTTACCATTTTGGGGACTTATGTCTTTGTATTAATTTTCTCATCGCACTTTGTATTCGTCCTTGTTTGTTTTCGCGCCGGTTGTGGCAATATATGTTATCTCTGTCGCTTTCTGGTTGTTTTCCTCAATGGCTGCATTGCATATTTAAATTGGGACTACGGACAGAGATCTATGAGCTTTCCCCCTGTACTTCATCGCATATTTAAATTGGGACTACGGACAGAGATCCGGGAGCTTTCCCCCTGTACTGCATCGCATATTTAAGTTGGAACTACGGACAGAGATCCGGGAGCTTTCCCCCTGTACTGCATCGCATATTTAAGTTGGAACTACGGACAGAGATCCGGGAGCTTTCCCCCCTGTACTGCATTGTATATTTAAATTGGGACTACGGACAGAGATCCGGGAGCTTTCCCAATGTACTGCATTGCATGCAAAATTTTGAGTGGCGGACTGAGTTTTGGTAGTTTATGATTGAGCAGATTTGAATCGAAAGGTATAAATATATATATTGAAAAGTATAGCTGAAAAGCAATTATCTCCAGGAAAATTTATGTCTAAAGGACTTCTATTCGAAAGTATATTTGAAAAAAACATTTGTCTTGCGGAATGATGATATTTGAAAGAGCAGTACTTGGGAAAATATATTTTGAACATCACGTGTTTTGATGATATTTGAAAGAGCAGTACTTGGGAAAATATATTTTGAACATCACGTTTTTTGAGGATATTTGAAAGAACAGTACTTGAGAAAATATATTTTGAACATCAAGTATATTGATGATACTTGAAAGAGCAGTATTTGGGAAAGTGTATTTTAACACCCCGTATTTGATGAGACAATGTTATAAAGATTTCTCTTTATAAAAATATATAAATATACATTCAGAGAAAGTATGTTTCAAAGAAGAAATTTCTTTATTCCGAAATGATTATACCTTTAATGTTTTCAAAATGAACTCACAATTTAATGGTTTTCACTCAAAGGTTTGACCAGTTTTATTGAGTTATTGGTTAAGGCCTGACGTGAATAAATTGATGCAGTGTTGAGTTGCTAGTGTTTTTATTGGGTTGAATTTCCCGCCATTTGGATTGCATTCTTTCCATTCTCTTTGCGTATTTCTATTATGTTGTCCGTTGATCGTGATTATTGAATTTCCTTCCGTATTATTCGATAATATCGTTAATTACTTCGAGAAATCGTTAGAAAAATATTTTGTTTCGGTCGTTTATACATATATACCTTTTTTACTTATTAGACCGGTGGTGTCTTGACTAGTCCTCGTCACTACTTCACCGAGGTTAGTCTTGATACTTACTGGGCACCGCTGTGGTGTGCTCATGCTACACTTCTTCACATTTTTGTGTGAAACTTTAGGTTATGGTTGTTGGTAGCTGCGCAGATCGTTGCTGTGGAGACTCAAGGTAACCTGTTGCTGCATCCGCAGGCTTCGGAGTCACCTTCCTGTTTTATTTCTATTCAATTGTACTTACTTATTCCTAAACAATTGTACTTAGATTTGATAGAAAGATTTTTTAGAGCTTATGACTTGTATTTACCGGGTTTTGGGAAGTTGTTAACTCTTTCAAGAATTCTATTTGGAAATTTAAAAATAAAATAAAAAAAAAATTCTACATTATTGTTGTTGTTCATTGGAAATGCTAGGCTTACCTAGTACCTAAGACTAGGTGTCATCACGATACCCAATGGAGGGAAATTTGGGTCGTGACATAACGTTTGGGGCTTTTGATTTGGGTAGGATTTTGGAAAAGAATTAACTAATAAAGTTCGCTATTATGTATAACTATTAAAATATAATTAAATTGAGATAAGGTAAAATAAAAAATTATAAATTAGTCAAATTTTGACTAGTGACTAATAAATAGTGGAGTACTATTGTACTAGTATATAATTTCAGTTATAAGAAGTAAAAGAAACTTAGAAAAAAATAGTAGAAGACGGGTTTTGAACCCGCATTGTTGGACAAGGAGCACAACTTATGCTTAGAGGCGGACCATTTTGCCAAGCGTAGTTTCATTAATGATGGGGTCAAGAAGATTATTTAACAGGTCCCCAAAGTATATACAACTATACATAGATTATATAAAAGATTTTTGTCAAGGTTAACGGGTTCAAGTGACCTGATAAGCAGAGATTTTGACTATTTATTTGCTCTATTTTACTTACGTTTTAGCTCGAAAATACTTAAAGGTATTCGTGATAACTAATGAAATGTGCTTTCTTGCAATAATATTGGGAAATGAGCCAAAGAAATGAAAATCAACTCAAAAAGGAGAAAAATTGGACAAGGACCAAAACAAGGCAAAAGGACCAAAGTGGAGACCGCACAATAATGTGAGTGGCCGCAAACTCTGAAGAAGCCCTGACATAGTTTCTTCACAGAGTGCGGACTGTAAAATGATTGTGCGGCCGTATAAGACTTGATTCAGAGACTTGTGTTTTGGAAGCTTGAAGATGTGCGGACCGCACTATTATACTGCGGCCGCACTCATAACTCTGTGCTCCGCAGAAAAAAGACCAGTTCCAGTCCAAGATTAAGAGTGCAGTCGTACTCAGAAATGTGCGGTACGCACAATTAGAGGAAGTTCGGCTGCATCCAAGTTTTATGCGACCGACGAAAGACAACCTGACCAGTCAGCCTCAAAATGCGGACGCCATACGGAATTATACGGCTGCACAACCTTCGTAGGGGCAATTTTGTCTGATATTTTCAACGGGTATAAATAGATCTTTTTGTCATTTGTAAGTTAAGTTTTGTGCACCTAAGTTTAGATAGCCGTTTTCTTTTCCTGTATTGTGTAATTTTGTACTAGTTTGACATTTTAACATTAGATTTTCTTCTCTTAATCTTATATTGTGAAGTTTATCTTAGGTTCTTCTTTAATTTCTCTATTTTCTATGAGTAGTTAAACCTTTAGCTATGGTTGTGACTCATCCCTAGTATGGTTACTTGATGGGTGATTGATTTAGGGCTTATTTATGATTAGGTATATGATATTTAGCTTAGTTCTTGCTTGAATTAATGATTTAATGGTTGCAAACATTGATTCATGCCAAATTGACTTGGTCTCCTACTTGAGAAAGTGAGACTAAGTCTAGGAAAACTTGGCTAAAAAGAAATTGGGGTGAACTCAATAAATTGATAGCCCAAATTAAAGGGTTAAATCTATAGATAGTAAGCCCGACTTGAGCATTTATCACTTGTTTCGTAAAATACACATTTGGACTTGAGAAATCCAAATTGGGCAAAATCACTCAAACGACCGAGAGGTATAGAGTGAGTAATCGCATGTGATTTCTATATTGTATCCCAATCAACCAAACATGCCCTAAAGCTCTAAATCCGTTAGGTAACAAACTAGGCGGAAGTCGCAACCCTAGATCTTTTATAACTTAAAAACAGCCAAAAAAAATATTCTCTCTTAGCTTTACAGTTACAATCATTACCATAAAAATAGAAGTCGAACCAACAATTGAATATGTGGAAGTGCAATCTTGGGCACATCATACACTAGACTAGATATATACCTAATCCCACGCATAGCCCTCTATGAAATAGACATCAACTCGTGTTGGGTATTTATAATTGCATCGACTTCCTCACAATCCAAATTAGTGGTGTGAGTTTGGGAGACATCAAATTTTTGGCGCCGTTACCAGGAAACTTAAAGACGGATTTAGCTATACATTTAGTTTTTTGTGTCACTTATCTTCTTTTTCTTCCGGGTTACTAATTTTCTTTGTGAATTTATTATAGGTACAAATATGTCTCTCAACAATGATCCTCTCAGCAATTTTCAATTGGGGGAGGAAGTGGACGATGATCAAGGTGATGAATTTCATCCCTAACAAGAAAATATGTAAGGCCCGCCGCCTCATGACAACATTCTCGTCCCTCCCCCACCTCCACTAAGAGCGGATGCACACCGCGTGCTGGCGAACAAGGGTTATGCAAGGGATATAGTCTCGCCCCGCATTAAGGTAGGAAACTTCCAAATCACCAATGTGATGCTTACACTGCTTGAGAAACGGGGATTCTTCACCGGGGATCCAATTCAAAATTCTTACAAGCATCTCAAAAGGTTTGTGGATGCTTGTTGGGGGAGCAAACAAACCAATGTTTCCGAGGATGCGCTGCGGTTGAGGCTATTTCCCTTTTCTCTCGAGCAAAGGCATTGGACTGGTTAGAAAGACTGTTCAATCAATCCATACATACATGGGATGAGTTGGCGGAAAAATTCATCGCCAAATTCTTTCCTCCGAACATTTGCTATATTTCGGGATGAAATTCTTGCGTTTAAGCAAGAACCCAATGAGCCCTTGCACGAGATTTGGCAGAGATATCGTACTATGGTTAAGGAGTGCCTGAATAATAATATGATTGAGGCTATGATCCAACAAACCTTCTACAGGGGGATCAACACGACAAATCAATGTGTGGTAAGTCAACTTACCGGTGGGAACTTCATGACAACACCATATGCCGAAGCGTGTGAAATCTTGGATGAAATGGCGGATACTCCATCGGCATGGAAAAATAGAGGTAATTTTCATCAAGGTGACCCAAATTTAATTCACCTACACAAGGAAGGACATTATCATTGTCGCGCCCCCTTTTTTCCTCGCGGAATTGGGTTTCGACATTTTGGGACAACTCATTTCCTTTTGGGATGGGGTATGGAATTTGAAGAGTCGCCACCTAACGGATTAAGGTGTGTTGGGTCACCTAAAGTAAATAACTCATAAAGCAATTTACTTTACCAGAGATTGGGTAAGGGATCGAAATTACCTTGAGGGGAAGGTGTTAGGCACCCCTCGAGGTCCACAACAGTGGGTCCCCGCCAAACTTAATCTATACGAATTAGTCCTTAAAGAGAAATAAAGATATTTAAAAAAAAAAGAAATCATTCAAAACGGATATTAATGGGGGTTCCTGGGTTTATTATCCTATAGGATCACTTCTGTGCAATACTCGGTAACCTTCCTAAAATAGAGGTGTCACGCGTAGTATTAGCGCGCAGGTCATCATATCCTTTACTACCCAATTATCCTCCCCTTAATTATTATCTAAGCGTTCTAATAGCATCAAATACGTACCCTATGCATGCATTACCCGTCCTTTACCTATGGCTATGGAGGTTCTTAAGACCTCTATTTAAGGTGGTTCTAGACTCACCTATGGTGCTTAAAAGGAGAAAACTAGGCGTCAAACAAAGGAAAATTGGACTATCACATAAGGAACAATTAAAGGTCTCAGATTTACCTCCACAAGTAAATAAACAATTGCACGCCTCAAACAACAGTTTTAAACGATTTAAAGTCCTATATAAGGATATCAAGATGAGCACAAAGCAGAATATGCAGCATTTTAATAAGACGAGGCAGTGAATACCTAATCAGTTTGCTTACTGATTTTATTACTTACTGGATCTGGGCAGTTTGTAAGTAGTCAGGCAAGCACAGTTTTAAACTTCAGAAATTTAATCAACCTACAGGTCTACCTAGGTGATAATTGGGAAGGATCCTACAGACATAGTATCTAAGCGTGAATGAAACAATAATAATAAACTAGCGATTGATTTAAAACAGGTAGATTTTTATCTGTTTAGACCCTATAGGCATGATGTTTATGCACTGAAAACGATCATAAGCATTACTTCAGGACATATAAACACAGAAATTGATTTACATATTTATCTCTACAAACATGATATCTAAGTGTCAAACTGTTTTTATACTTATTCCTTATAAGCATGACGGTTAAGTGATGAAACTGATTTTTATATGTTCTTCCTATAGGCATGATATCTAGGTGAATAAAGTTTTTAGCCAGTTTTCAAGAAAATTCAACAAGGTAATTCCTAAGGATGTGATTTCTAATGCACACATAGTGTTTTGAAAATATGGTACTTGATGCAGAATTGATAACGACCTAGAAGCAGGATTTCTAAGACGCCAAAATGTGAAAATTTAGGATTTCAAAGAATGAGATAAGTCCTATGGGCATGATTTCTAATGCATATAAATAATCATCACAATAACCTATAGGAATGATTTCTAATTCATATAAAACATCATCGGAATAACATATAGGCATGATTTCTAATGTATATAAAACATCATCACAATAACCTTTAGGCATGATTTCTACCCGAACCCAACAATAATATATACATATAAAGTCCCTACCAGCTTTTACTAATAACCCCATATCTATTTTACAAAGATTATTATTACATACCCGATATAAATGAATTACAGAATGAAATGACTATGCTATAGGGAACCTGGATAGGCCCAACAGTAAACCTGGAAATCCAGTCCTTCAATCAGATCTGAAGTGTGCCAGTATCTCATAGTATACGAAATGGTCTTCTGGTGCGTCGAAGTTCCCAAGGGCCTCAGGGACCCCGGGCAATGCTTACACCAGAAACCTTTTTAAAGAAACAAGTTTGTGAACAAGTGTGGAAAATCCAGCCCCAGTGTTTCAGAGTTCGTCGGCGCCTCATGGACAGTGCTCACATTGGAGGGGCAGGACCCTAGATATCTAAGAGCAGGAGTTGAAAACCGTACATAATAATAGTAGATAGTTTTAAGAAAACACCTTGGTTTTTTAGAAGTAAATAGGAACAAACAGAGTCATTTCATCACTTTGAGTTCAAACAAAGATTCAAGCGGTCAGACAAATAGACAGAACAGGATCACAGTTACTTTAAACAAGATTTCACATTGCCTAGGATTGACTTAGTTTATCACTAGGTGAGCATATAGAATGCTGGGGTCAGAATAATGATTAGACAACTACACAGAGAAAGGTAGCAGGGGTTGGGAGCATGTGAAGTCGGGAACACATAAAACAGGACAAACATGAAGGCATGCTAGTTGAGAAATAAGTGGATAAGTATCCTGGATCAAATAAGAACATGCTAGAGTGTATGAACCATATTGACATGCTGGACAAGACGATTTCATGAGACTTGAGGCAAGCTAGTTAACAGAGACATAAAGTAGGCAAAGGCAGCTTGACAGACAAATTACATAACATATTGAATAATACCTAATGACAGATATAGACATGTTGGTTAAGAGAAATAAACAGGAAAGACATAGGCCTACTACACAGAAGTAGTCATGCTAATTGAGATCAATAAACAGGAAAGACAGAAATTTAACTACGTAGAAATAGTCATTCTGATTGGGAGCAATAAACAGGAAAGCACATTGGTTTATCTACATAGCATATGGTATGATAATAGGAGTGGAGACATAACAGTTAAGAAATAACAACATGAAGTTGAAAGTATGCAGAACCCAATAGCCTCTCCTTGTCTTTCAGCCGGCTAGAGAGTATAGCAAACACAAGTAACAGAAAGGTTTGAATAAGAGCAAGAGTTTGTGTGTGTCTTTCTTTCTGAATGTCTTCGTGTATTAAAGAAAAATCAGAGTGGAGTTTATATAGAACTTAGCAAGGTAAACAAATAAGGCAAGAAGATTACAATTCCTAAGTAAGGTAATCAAATACAATCAATCAGTGAATTGGGGATAAACCCAAGCTAATTGATACAAACAGAATCCGGGAAAGTTACCTTAAAATAAGGAGAATCAATTACCATCCTCGATTGGGATTCAAATAAGCTAAATAAACCAACCATAGATTGTATAGGAGTCAACTAAATTCCATAAATTAGGCTACAATCTAATTAAGGCAAGTAGTACTAATTAAAAGTCATAAATAAGGAAACAGGTAAAATCACATGGAAGTACTAATTTTAACAGGAAAATATAATTTGATCCCTAATAAAATCAGTCTGTCTATTTTGATTGACAAAGATAACAGTAACGAGAAATATTGAAGTAAACAGTGAAATAAGCAGAAAAACCTAGGGTTTAAAGCATATACACAAAAATTAGTCAAACTAGTAAAGATAAACAGATTCAAACACTTAGAAGCTTAAAAACCTTTTTGAAGAGAACTTAATACGAAACCCTAGTTTCAGAAAACAATGGAATCGAATAGTAATAAGGAAAAACAAAAGGTTTTCAAAGAGAAATACCAAACAACAGTTAAAATAGTCTTAGATCCACAAGGATCTGAACAGATCCAAGTAGAAAGAGATTAAGTTTAAGAAAAGATGATAGAGATGAAAGGAAATCTGGTTTAGAACTAGAGGTTTGGGCCATAAACAAGAAAAATAATAATACTCACAAATGGAGATGACCATAGGTAGGCTTATGTAAAGGTTTTGCACAAATCTGAGTGGAATCTCTTCGAGATTCTTTCATAAATCAACATAATCGAACAATCAGAAGAGGTGAGAGGCCAGTAGGGGCCGGAAATTACAGAGAAACCCCATGAGATAGCATTTTTTTGGTGACGACAACTAGGTTTTAGGGAGGGTGCTTGAGAGAGAAGAGGGGAGGTCAGGGAGAACAAATACGGTGGAACAAAACAAAAAATTAGGGGGTTAGGGTTGGGGTTAGACTAAAAAGGAAAGAAATAATGTGGACCGTTAATCTCAGATATCAACGACCACGATTAGAGAATGTTCTAGGTCGGGCATGGGTTATTTAATTTGGGCTGGGCGGACTAGGCTAGGATTTTAAGTAATTGGGTTAAAACAAAATTGAAAGGGGCTATTTTTCTAAATACCCAATTAATTAATAAAATAATTTATAAAAATAATTAACAAACTATAAAAAATGATTTTCATGTATAAAAATGATTTTAAAATAATTACTTGATATTATAAAAATATAAAAGCTATTTTATGGCGAAATAAGGTAATAATGCATACATGGGCTATTATTGCAAAGTTATTGCAATTGTAACCCTAAAAATATAAATGTGGCTATTCATGCAATAATTAAAGCTTGGTATAAATACAAATGATAAAAACTAAGAAATAAACTCATTTAGAAACCATTTGTGCGGCAATTAGTAATTATTTATATAAATAAAATACTGGGATAAATTAATAAAAATCCTTAAAAAAATACAGACATTAGGAAAAATATCAATTTATGCTCATGCATTGTTTTGAAGCTATATATCCATTTTAAAAATAATATAAGGAAAAATCGGGAATGAACAGTTGCCCCTCCCCCTTTACCCGGGAAGGATGAAAGAGTTATCGGATAAAGATATGATGGCCAATTTTGACCGAGTAGGGTGATTTGAGAGGCATAGGTTGCACTCTGGTTTCCGTGTTGCCTACATATCCCAGAGGTGAAAACTATGATGCCAGAAGCAACAAGACACAGCTTAGTCTTGTATGAAGTTGAGGGCAGAGCTTAGCTCGAGAAAAGAAAAATAGATAGTGCAATGGAGACAGTGATTAGTCTCGCGCGAGATTTGGGATAACGCTTAGTCCCATGCAAAGTGAAGGCAGTGCTTAGCCTTATGCAAATAGAGAGGCAGGGCTTAGCCTCATGCGAGATTGAGACAGAGCTTAGTCTCATGCAATATTTGGGACAAGGCTTAGTCCCATGCAAATAGAAGGCAATGCTTAGCCTTATGAAGATATGGAGATAGAGCTTAGCCTCATGCAAGATTTGGGGCAGTGCTTAGTCCTATGAAAAGGGAAGTCAGTGCTTAGCCCTATGCAAATATGGAGCCAGAGCTTAGCCTCATGCAAGATTGAGACAGATCTTAGTCTCATTGCAAGGTTCGGGGCAGTGCTTAGTCCCATACAAAGTGAAGGCAATGCTTAGCCTTATGCAAATATGGAGGCGGGTCTTATCCTCATGCAAGATTTTGGGACAATGCTTAGTCCCATGCAAAGTAAAGGCAGTGCTTAGCTTTATGAAAATATGGAGGCAGGGCTTAGCCATATACGAGATTGATACAGAGCTTAGTCTCATGCAATGAACAAATAATAGATGATGGTAGAGTATTTATTAGTTGGAAATGAGTTCGATATCCTTGTTGTTATGAAGACTGTGATTCCAAGGTGTGCATACTCCTTATTCATACATTCAAACAAAAATCGTGAGTTCTGTAAGGGGGAGGTCGGTTCGTGCCTCCGTCGGCTTGCTTGACTTGCTTCGCTCTGTCTGAAGATCATGTCAAAATTATCTGGGTAGCATTTGCTAAACAAAGTTTATTTCAAAAGCAGGCATACATGATTTTCGAAGTCATAGTAAAATAGAGTTTAGAAATTGGTTAGAAGAACCAGTGACTGTGACACGATCAAAGGCATTGTGACTGCTTCTGCCGTAAAGTTTGAGGGTCCTCCTCAAAATTCTGCCCCAGTTAACTGGACGATACTCCTGACTACTCTATATGCTGCGACCGGCTGAACTTGCTTCGGAATTTTACGGTCCTCCTCAAAATTCTCTATTAGTTTCTAATTGTGGGAAAATAGAAATTTATTGTATTGTGACCGAACCCACAGGGCGGCCTACGTATACCTCTTAAAGTTGAATCAGGTCGAGTGAAGTTTAATTTACATCATATGCGGTAAACATAAATAGTTTACACATAATATCTCTTGACTGCATCTAAATTGATTGGTTTTGGCCAGACTTCTCCATCCATTTCTGCGAGTATGAGGGCGCCTCCTGTCAGTACCTGTGAACCATGTAAGGACCTTTCCAGTTGGGAGAGAATTTCCCTTTGGCTTCATCTTGATGCGGGAAGATCTTCTTCAACATCAGTTGCCCCTGTGTGAAGTGTCTTAGCTTAACTCTTTTGCTGAAGGCTCTGGACATTCTCTTCTGATAAAGTTGGATGTGACATACTGCGTTCATCCGCTTTTCGTCAATGAAGTCTAGTTGCTCATAATTTCTCTTTATCCATTCTGTGTTGCTTCGCTCAGCTTCTTGTATGATTCTCAAGGAAGAAATCTCCACTTCGGCGGGAATAACAGCACCATAAACCAACAAGTAAGGAGTTAACCTGGTTGATGTGCGGACTGTGATACGGTATCCCAAAAAGTGAACGATAGCTTCTCGTGCCATTGTTTGTGATTTTCTACCATTTTCCTCAGTATATTCTTGATGTTTTTGTTGGCGGCTTCCACAGCTCTATTCATTTGAGTTCTATATGATGTGGAATTCATGTGCTTGACTTTGAAAATCTCACACAGGGCTTTCATCATATCACTGTTGAGATTGATGGAATTGTTAGTTATGATGGACTCTGGAACTCCGAATCGACAAACAATCTGGTCGCGGACAAAATCCGCAATGAACTTCTTAGTCACAACTTTGTAAGATGCGCCTTCAACCCACTTAGTGAAGCAGTCGATAGACACTAGAATAAACCCATGCCCATTTGAGGCAGTGGACTCGATTGGACCAATGACATCCATTCCCCAGGCGGAAAAGGGACAAGGTGAGCTTGTTGCATTAAGCTTGTTTGGTGGCACTTTTATCATATATGCATGTACTTGACATTGGTAGCACTTTTCAACATACCAAATGCAATATGTATCCATGGTCATCCAGAAATATGTGGCCTTAGTATCTTCTTGGCTGGGACAAAGCCATTCATATGCGGGCCGCAAGTCCCAGCATGTATCTCCTCGAGCAATTTAGAAGCTTCTTTTGCACCGACACACCTTAACAGTCCCAAATCAGGAGTTCTTCTATATAGGGTTGCTCCACTGTGGAAGAAATGATTGGATAATCTCCGAAGAGTGCATTTTTGAGTATTCTCTTTTTGCCAAATACTCTTTGATATAGTGGAACCAAGGCCTTCCATCTATTCCCTCTTCGACATGAGCACAATATGCCGGCTGATTATGGATCCTTACTGGGATAGGATCAATGAAGTTCTTGTCTGGATGTTGTATCATTGATGACAAAGTGGACAATGCATCGGCAAACTCATTCTGAATTCTGGGAACATGTCGAAACTCTACCTTTGTGAATCTTGTCATCAATTCCTGCACATGGTGCAGATATGGAAATATCTTGGAATTCTTGGTAGCCCATTCTCCTTGTACATGGTGCACAAGTACATCTGAATCGTTGATTACTAGCAGTTCCTGAATGCTCATATGAACAGCTATGTTGGGTCCTAATATGTAACCTTCGTATTCCACCATGTTGTTGGTGCAAGGGAACCTGAGTTTTGCAGATACCGGATAATGCTGACCCGTTTCCAATACCAAGACGGCTCCAATGCCGACTCCTTTGAAGTTTGCCTCTCTGTCAAAGAACATTCTCCAACCATCATAGGCTTCAGCAATGTCTTCTCCTATGAATGATGCCTCTTCATCGGGAAAATACATTTTCAGGGATTTGTATTCTCCTCCCACGGGGTTTTTAGCAAGGTGGTCTGCCAGTGCCTATCCCTTAATTGCTTTCTAAGTTACATAGATAATGTCGAATTTACTCAACAAGATTTGCCACTTAGCCAACTTGCCAGTGGGCATAGGCTTCTTAAAGATATACTTCAAGGGATTCATTCTTGATATAAGATATGTTGTATAGGCACAGAAGTAATGCCTCAGCTTCTGAGCTATCCAGGTCAAGGCACAGTAGGTTCGTTCCAGTAGAGAATACCGTGCTTCATAAGGTGTAAACCTCTTACTCAGGTAGTAGATGGCCTGTTCTTTTCTTCCTGTCTCGTCCTGCTGCCCCATAACGCAGCCGAAAGCTACATCTAGCACGGCAAGGTAAAGTAGCAGTGGTCTACCTGGCTCTGGCGGGACCAAAACTGGCGGTGTTGATAAGTAACCCTTGATTTGGTCAGAATTTTGAGAATCCTCGCTCCAACTAGTTGGAGTATCCTTTTTCAAAATTTTGAAAATCGGCTCACATACTACTGTGGACTGTGCTATGAAACGGCTAATGTAGTTGAGGCGACCCAGGAAACTCATCACATCTTTCTTTCTTTTTGGCGGTGGTAATTCTTAGATGGATTTGACCTTAGATGGATCCAATTCTATTCCCTGGCGGCTGACGGTGAATCCTAATAGCTTTCCGGCAGGGACCCCGAATGCACACTTTGCAGGATTTAGCTTTAGGTTGTACTTCCGCAGTCTATCAAAGAGTTTCCTCAAGTCTGCTATGTGGTGAGTGGACTTTTTTGATTTAATGATGACATCATCCACATATACCTCGATTTCTTTGTGTATCATGTCATGAAAAATAGTAGTCATGGCCCTCATGTAGGTGGCCCCAGCATTCTTTAGGCTGAAGTGAATCATCTTGTAACGATACACACCCCATGGTGTAACGAAATCCGTTTTCTCATTGTCCTCCTCGTCCATCCAGATCTGATGGTAACCGGCGAAGCAATCCACGAAATACTGGAGTTCATGCTTAGCAAAATTGTCGATCAGAATGTGTATGTTTGGTACCGGGAAATCATCCTTGGGACTTGCTTTGTTTAGATCTCGATAGTCAACACAGATTCTAAGTTTCCCGTCCTTCTTCGGAACTGGCACAATATCGGCTAGCCAAGTTGGATACTCAACTACCCTGAGGACTTTGGCTTTGATCTTCTTGGTGACCTCTTCCTTGATTTTCAGACTCATGTCCGGTTTGAACTTTCTGAGTTTCTGCTTCACTGGCGGACACATTGGATTTGTAGGTAACTTGTGAGCTACTATGGATGTGCTCAACCCTATCATATCGTCGTATGACCATGAAAAGATATCCTCATATCACTTCAGGAACCGAGTGTACTTCTCTTTTTGTGACGGTGACAAATGGATGTTTATGCAGGTTTCTTTCACGGTTTCAGGATTTCCTAAGTTAACTATCTCAATTTTGTCCAGGTTGGACTTGGGTTTGTTCTCAAAATTCTCTACTTCTCTGACGATCTCTTCAGGTATTACATCCTCTTCTTCTTCTGAATCACTATCCTTTTGTTGCGTTGTCTCATTACATGTCACAGTCGTCGGTTCATCAAGACAAGAAATAGCAATGTTGTAGGGATAAATATATGAAAGAAAAATAGTGATAATAAAACATCAAGCCAAAAAGTATCAAACAAAATGATTTCCTATAACTCAAATAACGTTTTTCGAACCTTGAAAAATATTATTTAAGACAAAAGAGAAATGCAAAAGTGGAAATCATTTCTTTTTTTTAATAAAAATGCCATTCAGCCTTGCTACCCTGGCACTCGTCCGGCCCTTGCTGGTCTAACAATCCTGTTCTTGAGGAATGCTCTTCTCTCCGCAGCTTGGATGGTAGGGCCTTCCTCCTCCTCCTCCTCCTCCTCCTCCTCCTCGACAATTACACAACAGTCCATGTCATCGTCTTCCAAGAACAAACTCCTCAATGCCGCCAACACTTCTTCTTCCTATGATATCGGCTTGCTGGAAGGTCTGATTAAGGTGTGGCATAGGCTGCTCAAGTAGATAATATGGACCACGCCACTGTGGTGACCAATCTTGGTATTCTTGCCAGGTGTATTGGTATCCCAACCCAAAATTGGTACCATGAGATGCCCTGAAGATTCTTACCAAGCCCCTTGCCGTACTCATATCCCCTCCATGCTAGCATGCTTTCTATCTTGCTAATCCACCACTTATATTTCTCAGTTGCGTTGACCCGCTCGATATGATGGTAGGTTTCTCCACCTAACCTTCTTTTGTTTTCAATCACCGGGATAGTCTGACTAGTGTAAATGAGGTTTCTCCCTCCATGGATAATTACTTCCTGGTGGTTCCTTTCGAATTTCACAGCCTGATGTAAAGTATATGCTACAGCCCCAGCGGCGTGTATCTATGGTCGTCCCAATAGCAGATTGTAAGAGGCGGATATATCTAGTACATGAAACTCAATATCAAACCATGTAGGTCCCATCTGCAGGTAGAGATTAGTTTCTCCAATGGTAGTTCTCTGAGACCCGCCGAACGCTTTCATATTCATAGTTCCCTCTCGTATCTCATGTAGGACTCTTCCCAACCTCTTCAACTTTGTCAATGGGAAAATGTTGAAGATGGATCCTTCGTCAATCAAAACTCTGGCGATAAACTTATCTTTGCATTGCACTGTGATGTGCAGTGCCCTGTTGTGATTCAACCCTTCAGGCGGCATCTCGTCCTCGTGGAATGTGATTTTATGACTTTTTAGCACCTGCCCCACCATATTGGCTATTTCTCCACCACTGATGTTATTGGTTACATATGCTTCACTCAACATCTTCATTAGAGCATTGATGTGTGCCTTAGAATTTTGCAGCAGCGACATGATAGATATCTGAGCGGGAGTCTTGTTCAGATGATCATTGACAGAGTACTCCCTTGCATGCACCTTCCTCCAGAGGTCATCTGGACCAGCCTCAATGACGGGCGATTTGTTAGAAGCTTGCTTACTGTTTTCTCCTAAGTGTTCAAGTGTATAAACTCTTCATGTTCTGGTCATTCCTTGTGCAGTGCCGGATTCTTCTGTCTTTGACTTTCCCTTTCTTCTAGCCTCGGCCACATAATCCTAGGGTACAACATTGAAACTGAAGGGTGGTGTTGATGCCACCGTTATAATGAAAGGTATGGCCAGCTCCACTTCAAATGGAGTGAGTATTGCTGCGAGTGACGTTACTTCTACTTCTAAAGTAACCGATGCGGCTACCTCAACTCCAACTAGCGGCGGTACCTGCACCAAAATGGGATTGAGTGTGACTGCAGGTCTCTTAGGATCATCACCTTCACGAATAAGCCCAATTGATCCCTCGAGATCCCACTCTTCATCAGTTTCTATCACATTGAACCCTCCACCCCTATGATATGGGAGAGGATTGCTGCGGACATTGGGTGCAATTTTATTTGCTTGTATGACCTTATTGTCAATCAGTGTTTGGATCTTGTCTTTCATGCCGGAATGATATGCACTCGTCAATAGTGTGTCCCTTCATGCTGGAATGATATGCGCATGTCTTGTTTGGATTGACCCATTGAGATGAATTCCCCATGGCCACAGCGGGAATAGGATGACATATCCAACGGTTTTTAACCTTTCGTATAATTGGTGGATAGTTTCAGCGATGGCGGTGTACTGTTTGGGTGGTTTGCCGTCAAAATTAGGCCTGGGTTTTTGGTACTTTCGAAGAGTTAAAGGTGACTGATAATAGGATGGTTGGGTGTTATAGGTGTGGCAGGCGGTAGCAGGTTAGGAATATCTGGGAGGTGATGGTTGGTATGTGGGTGGAGGTGTTTGGTATGTGAGTGGAGGGGTCTGGTATACAAGTGGGGTTTTGGGTCCCTGGGCAGCTATAATTGTTCCCACATCTTTCTTCTTCGATATACCACCTGATTGAAATGCTTTATTCGTGGCATGCAGTTCCTTAAAATTTGTCACCATCCCATATTTAATACCTTCTTCAATTTTTTCTCCGAGTTTGATGATAACGGAGAACTTATGGTTCTCAGTGACCATTAGCCTTTCATAATATTGTATATCTTGTGCCTGGACAAAGAACTTGT
The DNA here is from genome assembly GCA_005239505.1 of Nicotiana paniculata. NCBI lineage: Eukaryota > Viridiplantae > Streptophyta > Magnoliopsida > Solanales > Solanaceae > Nicotiana > Nicotiana paniculata. The sequence continues at coordinate 83,153 of ML348444.1, read as the reverse complement.
TCATCTGTTCCTCGTCCAATGCTGGTCTAACCTTGGCAGCTTCTGACCTCCATCGAGTAGCATACTCGTGGAAAGTCTCAGTTGGATTCTTCTTTAGGTTCTGGATATAGAAAACATCTTGTGAATTCTCTGTGTTGAACCTGAACCTATCCATGAAACCGGATGCCATGCTCACCCAATTGGCCAACCTCTTAGGATTCTGGCTTATGTACCATGACAGAGAATCTCCGGTAAGACTCCTCATAAATAGCTTCATTCTAATCCTTTCATCTTTTTCGACCCCCACGAGTTTGTCAGAATAAGTCCTCATATGAACCTTGGGATCACCCGTGCCGTAAAACATTTCAAACTTGGGAGGATTGTAACCCTCTAGTAGTTCCACATCCGGTTGTATGAATAAATCGTCATAGTTCAAGCTTTTTAATCCTTTACCCTCTTCAACACCCTGAACCCGATTTGTCAACTTCTTGAGCTCTTCAGCCATGTTCTTGATGAGCAGTTCCTTCTCAGTGGATTCTAGTGTATAGGATATTGATTGAGTGGAGTGAGGTAGGGTTTCTACGTATATAGGGTTGTTCTGGTGAATGCCAGGATTTTTGTCATAATGATGATCATTAGTGGAGTTTTGAGGTTCGGGAATAATTTGTGGGGTATCTTGGGGAGTATGGTAGGTGTTTCGTGGGTATTGAGTAAGGAGATGCTGATTTCGAGGAGGGGTTGTATGCTAGTGATGTGCGGGAGGATTCTGTGGGTGTTTTTTGGGTGTATTCTGAGGTGATGCAGGGTTCTGGGTGTCGGGGATATTCAATGTGAGGGAGAGATTTTCCAAGTTACGGACCTGCTCAAGCTCGCCCTACAGTGCAAGTATCTTTTTGTCAAGTCGTAAAACCAAATCATTTGGGGCCTGAGTGCCCCGACCATCGGAAATTTCCCCGTTCTCAACATGTGCAGTGTTGTCTATTCTGATGTCATTCATATCATCCATTTTAGCTTTCCTTTTACTTTCGGTACACTTGGAGGAGGAGAAGGTGGAGGGCCCCTGGATCTGGTATGATAAGCTTATGATGCCAGTATGCGTGAACCAACCTTCGGGAATGGGGATAATTAAAAAGGAAAGAAAGAAAAGACAACAAAAGTAACCAAGTCAGTAAGGGTTCCAGAAGAGTAATTGTAATATCTAAACACATAGTGCGGAAATGTAAATTCATGTCCTAATTTGGGAGCCTCGTTGTGTCCGAGATAGGCCTAGGGAAAAGTTGATTTGGAGAACTTTAGTGCCAATAATTGACTCATTTAATCAATGTAAAAGTAGATAAATCTAAAATGACACTTAATAAGATAAGTCACTAATGACACTTGGCCTTATTAAATTTGAAAAAGTAGGTAAACCTAATCTACTTGGTCCTAGAAGGACCTTCCCAGGCTTGATCTTCTTAGCTCTGTCGATCAGGTTCCCTAGGTCGTGCATGCCCAACAGTAGGTATACTCTCGCACGATATCCTCCTTCGCCTCCCTTAGCATTCTGGCAGTCAGCGACTCTTTTCCTCTTCTTCCCCTCAAGCTCCATCAGACCATGCTCCAAATACTCCAACCTTTCATTAGATTTGATATCCATTTCCCTCTATTCATTGATCAGTTCCATATCAGTCTTGTGTTGCTCCAGATGCTCGGCCTCGGACTCATGAACTCTTTTGCGCAATTTATTGTCTGTCACTTGGGCTTCAGCAACTTCGTCTATGACCTGTTTCCCCGAATGATTCCCGGCTCATCTACCCTGTTATGCTATTTTCCAACCATGATAGGTAAAAGAATACATGCCCTACGTGGTACCTGTATGGCTCGATGGTATCCTTTTTCCACAATAACCTTTAGATGCCACATATGTTGAGCTTCCCATTTGTACGGGATGTCGTCATCCTGAAAATCTGCCATGTAATGACTCATTTTAGAAACTCGTGATATGACTTGATTCCTGCATGCCTGTCTCGTAACCCTGATGGGAACATAAGGGTATATTCCCCTTAACCCGATCAACACCAAGTGCAGAGCATCCCTAAAGCTGATGATGAACTCATTGGTAGGGAACCATTCGAACATCCATTGAACATGGTCCTCAGTCAAATTGTCAAGAAACTGCGCCCATTTTGTAGCATTTTTCGGTTGAGCAAACCTGGCTGGGATGTAAGTCATTATCTTTGGGTGATGGAAGGCTATAGGATCATTCCACACCCTTCGTGGAAACTCTTGATGATATTTACCCCGTTGGAGATGCTCCAATAACCAAACCCATAGTAGCAGATTATAACCCTCAAAGTGTTTGAACCCCTTCTGGCAGCGGTCCAAGGCTCGGTAGATGTCTGCTATGATCATAGGAAAAATGGTATATGTTTGCCCCTCGATCCCCTCCATTAAGGTCCTGGCTACCATAGTTAGTCTAGTGTGAATCCTATCCCCTTTGCTTGGAAATACTATCATGCCCAGGAAGAAAATAAGGAACACAAAAACCCTGCAGTGAATATGACCCAAGGAAGTGATAAAGAATTCATCATGGAAGATACATTAGGATTTGTTATGACCATATCGTTCATAGAGATAGTCAAAGGGTATGTAGGACTCCTTTAGGCACTCCAAATCATCATTTTTTTCAAACCTATCATTTTTAATAACCCCCTAGCGGCACGATTTTTCGGCACCAATAAACTCGGACTGTCCTAAGGTAGTCCATCGAATCCCCCTATCTCCCACAAGAGATGAGTCATTTTTATGTTTCAAAAAAGGAACACAGACCTTTCTCCGTCCCAGAACATAGTGCCACTTCGATTAACATATTGTTTGGTTGGATATCCAGTAAAGAGGGTAATTTTACTAGGACCCTTTTCACATGGTCTTTGTCACTTGGCGAAAGGTCCTCCCACAAATCCAACAACAATGGTGGTATTCTTTGGACCATGCCGAACCTAGGGACTCAGTGCGTTATTTCTGCAAAACAAATAAGGTTAGACCATTTCCCCCTCCAGATTTGACTACTTATGCATCAGTGATTAGCATATTCGAACTTATTTCTCCAAATTAATGCACAGATCGTGGTCGCATCCGTTGGGAAATCCCAGTGGACTTTTGGATAAGGTTTTTCCTAAAAGAGGAAGGGAAAGGGTGCACACGTATTAGCAGAATAAAGCATGCTTAAAGGCTAATTCAATAAAAGCAAGTTCGTTACGGTAAGAGCCTAGAAATATTCCCCAACAGAGTCACCATGCTGTCGCGCCCCCTTTTTTCCTCGCGGAATCGGGTTTCGACATTTTGGGACAACTCATATCCTTTTGGGATGGGGTACGGAATTTGACGAGTCGCCACATATCGAATTAAGGTGCGTTAGGGAACCTAAAGAAAATAACTCATAAACCGATTTACTTTACCAAAGATTGGGTAAGGCCTCGAAATTACCTTGAGGGGAAGGTGTTAGGCACCCTTCGAGGTCCACAATGGTGGGTGCCGGTCAAACTTAATCTAAGTGAATTAGTCCTTAAAGAGAAATAAAGCCATTTAAACAAATAGAAATCAATCAAAACGGAACTTAAAGGGGGTCATAGGTTTATTAGCCTATAGGATCACTTTTGTGCAATACTCGGTAACCTTCCTTTACTACCCAATTACCCTCCCCTTAATTATTATCTAAGATCTCTAATAGAATCGAATACGTACCCTATGCATGCATTACCCGTCGTTTACCTATGGCTCTGGAGGTTCTTAGGACCTCTATTTAAGGTGGTTCTAGACTCACCTATGGTGCTTAAAAGGAGAAAACTAGGTGTCAAACAAAAGCAAATTGGACTATCTAAGGAATAATTGAAGGGCTCAGATTTACCTCCACAAGTAAACAAATATTTGCACGCCTCAAACAACAGTTTTAACGATTTAAAGTCCTATAGCAGGATATCTAGATGAGCACAAAGCAGAATATGCAGCATTTTATTAAGACGAGGCAGTGAATACCTAATCAGTTTGCCTACTGATTTTATTACTTACTAGATCTGGGCAGTTTGTAAGTAGTCAAACAAACACAGTTTTGAACTTCAGAACTTTAATAAACCTACATGTCTGCCTAGGTGATAACTGGGCAGGATCCTATTGACATAGTATCTAAGCGTGAATCATACCATAATAATAAACTAGTGGTTGATTTATAACAGGAAGATTTCTATCTGTTTAGACCCTATAGGCATGATGTCTATGCACTAAAAATGATTACAAGCATTACTTCATGATATATAAACACGGAAATTGATTTTACATATTTATCTCTACAAAGATGATATCTAAGTGTCAAATTGTTTTTATACTTTTTTCCTTACAGGCGTGACGGCCAAGTGATGAAACAGATTTTTATATGTTCTTCCTATAGGCATGATATCTAGGCGAATAAATTTGTTAGCATGTTTTCAAGAAAATTCAACAAGGGAATTACTTGGGACGTGATTTCTAATGCACACATAGTGTTTTGAAAATATGGTACTTGATGCAGAATTGATAACGTCCTAAAAGCGGGATTTCTAAGACGCAAAAATGTGAAAATTTAGGATTTCAAAGAATGAGATAAGTCATATGGACATGACTTCTAATGCATATAAATCATCATCACAATAACTTATAGGAAGGATTTCTAATGCATATAAAACATCATCAGAATAACCTATACGCATGATTTCCAATGCATATAAAATTTGATCACAATAACCTGTAGGCATGATTTATCTACACAGCATATGGAATGATAATAGGAGTGGAGATATACCAGTTAAGAAATAACAACAGGAAGGTGAAAGTATGCAGAACCCAATAGCCCGGCCTTGGCTTTCAGCCGGCTAGACAGTATAGCAAACACTAGTAATAGAATTTGAATAAGAGCAAGAGTTTGTGTGTGTGTTCCTTTCTGAATGTATTCGTGTCTTAAAGAAAAATATGAGTGGGGTTTATATAGCACGTATCAAGGTAAACAAATAAGGCAAGAAGATTACAATTACTAAGTAAGGCAAGCAAATACAATCAATCAGTGAATTAGGGCTAAACCCAAGTTAATTGATACAAACAGAATCCGGGAAAGTTACCTTAAAATAAGGAGAATCAATTACCAGCCCCGATTGGGATTCAAATAAGGTAAATAAAACAATCATAGACTGTATAGGAGTCAATTAAATCCCATAAATTAGGCTACAATCTAATTAAGGCAAGTAGTACTAATTAAAAGTCATAAATAAGGAAACAGGTAAAATCACAGGGAAGTGCTAATTTTAACAGGAAAATATAATTTGATCCCTAATAAAATCAGTCCATCAATTTTGATTGACATAGATAACAGTAACGAGAAAATATTGAAGTAAACAGTGAAATAAGCAGAAAAACCTAGGGTTTAAAGCATATACACAAAAATTAGTCGATCTAGTAAATATAAACAGATTCAAACACATAGAAGCTTAAAAACCTTTTTGAAGAGAACCTAATATGAAACCCTAGTTTCACAAAACACTGGAATCGAATATTAATAAGGAAAAACAGAAGGTTTTCAAAGTGAAATACCAAACAACAGTTAAAATCGTCTCAGATCCACAAGGATCTGAACAGACCCAAGTAGAAAGAGATAAGGTTTTAGAAAAGATGATAGAGATGAAATGAAATCTGGTTTGGAACCAGATATTCGGGCAATAAACACGAAAAATAATAACACTCACAAACGGAGATAACCATAGGTAGGCTTATGAAAAGTGTTTGAACAAATCTGAGTGGAATCTCTTCGAGATTCTTTCATAAATCAACATAATCGAACAACCAGAAGAGGTGAGAGGCTGGTAGGGGCCGGAAAGTACAGAGAAACACCATGAACAGGTGGTTTTCCGGTGATAGAGACTAGGTTTTAGGGGGGATGCTTGAGAGAGAAGAGGGGAGGTTAGGGAGAACGAAGACGGTGGAACAAAAGAAAAAATGAGGGGGTTAGGGTTGGGGTTAGACTAAAAAAAGGGAAAGGAATAATGTGGACCGTTGATCTCAAAGATCAACGTCCATCATTAGAGAAGGTTCTGGATCGGGCATGGGTTATTTAATCTTGGCTGGGGCGGACTGGTCTAGAATTTTAAGTAATTGGGATATGTAATTGGGTTAAAACGGAATTGAAAGGGGCTATTTTGTTAAATACCCAATTAATTAATAAAATAATTAACAAATTATAAAAAATTATTTTCATGCATAAAAATGATTTTAAAATAATTATTTGATATTATAAATATATAAAAGCTATTTTCTAGCGAAAAAAGGTAATAATGCATACATGGGCTATTATTGCAAAGTTATTGCAATTGTAACCCAGAAAATATAAATGTGGCTATTCATGCAATAATTAAAGCTTGGTATAAATATAAATAATAAAAATTAAGCAATAAAATCATTATGAAACAGTTTGTGCGGAAATTAGTAATTATTTATACAAATAAAATACTGGGATAAATTAATAAAAATCCTTAGAAAAATGCAGAACATTATGAAAAATATTAATTGATGCTCAAGCATTATTTTGAAACTATATATGCATTTTAAAAATAATATGGGGAAAAATTGGGTATCAACAATCATGGGCAAGCAATTACCCAGTTGACGACCACAATGAATCAATTGGCCAAATATAACGACCCGACCGGTCGTTTGCGTTATCGGACCCCGTTCCCCTAAATGAAACTTCCCATAATGGATTTTTATGATATATGACTTGAGGGGACTGGTGGTCCAGGATTCTGAGGTGTTTAGAGTGCTACAGGAACAATCGGTTCCTTAAGGTTGGCCTTTAAGGCCAGGGTTGACTTCGGTCAACATTTTGGGTAAACAACGTCGGAATCGAGTTTCGTCAGTTTCGGTAGCTTCGTGTGATGATTCCTGACCTGGGCGTATGTTCTAAATGGGTTTCTGATGACCCGGGAGCGTTTCGACGCCCAATATTGAAATAAGAAGTTCCTTAGTTTCCTATTGTGGCTTTGGACGTGTTTTTTGTTATCGAGCTCCAAACAGTATTTCGAGACCGGGAATAGTTCCGTTATGTCATTTATGACTTTCCTGCAAAATTTGGTGTCATTCCTAGTAGTATAGGTCAGTTCGGCGCGTTGTTAGCGAAGTCTAGAAAACTTAGAGTTCCTAAGTTTGGTTCTTGGGGTTTTGAAATGTTATTTTGATTTTTAGCATTGTTTTGGGTGTTCCGAATGCTCGAGCGAGTCCGTATAATGATTTGGTACTTGTTGGTATATTTTGTCGAGGGCTCGGGTGGTCCCAGGGGCCTCCCGGGCACCCAACGGGGCTAAAAACCAGCTAAAATAGCTGCTCGTGCACCTGCCCTGGTGTGACCGCAGGTGCGGTTACCCAGTCGCAGGTGCGGGCCCGCTTGTGCGGTCCCAAGCATAGCAGGTGAGACCCTAGGTGAGGTCCCCATTTTCTCGCAGGTGCAGACAAAGGTCTGCTGGAGCGGAATCGTTGGTTTGGTCATCCCTCCGCAGGTGCGACCCCAGCCCCACTCGCCTAGTTCCGCGGGTGCGACCCCAGTTCGCAGGCGCGAGACCGCAGGTGCAGAACCCTAGTGGGCCAGGCACTGTGTTTCCTTTAAAACGCGGTTTCACCCCCTTCATTCAGTTTCCTCCACCATTAGAGTCTTGTGAGCTTGGGAAGAGCACACCACAACCTAGTTACTGTCAAGGTAAGTTAATTCCACTCTAACACTAGTTTTAAACATGAATTACTAGTTAAACTCCCTACTAAGTCATTGAAAAATCAAGAGTTGGGTAGTAAATTTAAGGCTTTTGACAAATTGGTGAATTGCCCATTTATTGCTATGAATTCAAGAGGAAACCTCATAATAACGATCCTTAGGCTATGGGTGAGTGATTCCTTCGAGAGTTTTCAGAATTCGAGCGTGCGGGCCCGGGGTTGGATTTTGGGATTTCTTCAAGAATGTTGAATTATTGAATAAATACTATAATTTTCCTACTTTGAGCATGCATTAATGTCATTGTACCATATTTGGCTAGTTGCAAGTCCTCGGGTGTAGAGTTTGGAGTTCGGGCGCATTCTTGGTCCGAGGGGTAGATTTGACACGAGGTGAGTCTCCTTTCTAACCTTGTAAGAGGGAATTGTCCCCATAGGTGTTAATTGATATGGAAACGTGGAAAGTTGCATTTGAACTCCCAGTTGATTAATCCCCTTTACAAGTATAGCCCCCTACTGAGTTATTGATATTTGGGTATATATATGTACGTATGAGAGTCAGCACTCGAATCACAGGTATGATTTGCGATCGAGGGAAGCTTTATGGTAAATCGGTATAAGTGTGTCAGCACTCGAATCGCAGGTATGATTTGCGATCGAGGGAAGCTTTATGATAAATCGGTATAAGTGTGTCAGCACTCGAATCGCAGGTATGATTCGCGATCGAGGGAAGCATTATGATAAATCGGTATAACTGTGTCAGCAGTCGAATCGCAGGTATGATTTGTGATCGAGGGAAGCTTTATGGTAGTTGTATATAAATGAGTCAGCACCCGAGTCGCGGGTATGATTCGCGAGCGGGGGAAGATTTACGTCTATTCAGTGTCTAGATATTTCCTTATGACTCCATCCGGTTGTCTTACCCTTGTGTGCGCTTGGCTAATTGGTATTGTTTTCATTGATATTGACTTGAAATATATTCGGGGAGAAAGATAGGTGTACGTTGTTGCTTATTATCTGTAGTTTCCTGGATTTCTGTACTTGATAAGTATCTGCTGCTTACTGTCTCACATGTCTACTGCATTTCATTATATCCTATTTTGTATTATTACCGTTGGACCTTAGTGAGTGTCAAGTCGACCTCTTGTCACTACCTCTTCGAGGTTAGGCGGGCTACTCACTGGGTACATATATATTTATGTACTCATGTTGCACTTCTGTACTTAATTGTACAGGTTCTGAGGCTGGTGCTTCTGGGTACCTGACCGGAGCTTGACGTATATTCTGGACCTAACTCCACGGTGAGCTGCCTCGCTTGGCGATTCTCAGCAGTGCTATGGAGTTATCTTTTGTCCATTTTTGTCTACTTCTCTCAGACAGCAGTACAGTTTGTATTATCTTTTGTATATTCTACTAGTTCGTCTGTTGACTTGTGACACTAGTTCGTGGCATGCACATAGTAGACTCTTAATTTTGGGACTGTATATATTGGATCATGATCATTGTGGCTGTAAGTACTTAATTTGGTTAATGTTTCCGCTTTTATTAAAATGATCTAAGCTTAAAACATTGGGAATATGTGGGGTTGGTATGTCAAATAAGGATAATCTCACTAGTAAATAACGGTTCGCTTGCCTGACTCCGCTCTTGCACGCCATCACGGCTTGTGTTGGATTTTGGGTCGTGACACCGAAGCTCAACTTCAACAAGTTCAACATCCTAAGCAAGTGAATGCGATGGAAGGTGTCAAGGAAACCAAGGAAATTTGAACAATCAAAACCACCAAGGCAATTGGAGTAATGGTAACAACAATCAAAGCAATTGGAACAAAAATAATAATCAAGGCAATTGGAATAATCAAGGCAATCAAAGCAGTTGAGGTGGAAACAATCAAGGTTACTTTGGAGGCAACAACCAAGGGGGTTGGAATTATAATAACCAAGGGAATCGCGGGTCAGGCTTTCAAAGGCCCCCGATGTAGTAACAACCAATCAACCCGCCTCCTTATTTGTCTCATGGTTCTAGCTCATCCAATAATGAGATGGGACAGATTGAAAGTTTGTTCAAATAGATGATGGAGAAAAATGCCGACTCCAATGCTCAACTAGCCTCTCACAACACTTCAATCCGAATTTGGAGGTTCAACTAGGGAAAATCTCGCAAGATTTAAACACTCATCCTAAGGGGGCACTACCTAGTGATACGGTGGTGAACCCGAAGGGAGGGAACAATACAGGACATGCCATGGCCGTACCCACACAGAGTGGAAAAGGTGGGGAGTCAACAACCTCAAACCAAAGAAGAGTTGTGGATGATAATGTGGTAATTCAAGAAGATGAAATTCCAAGCAATGTGGTTCAAGCTAATGAAGAAGTGAGAATTGATATTGATGAGAATGTGGGGGCGATACAAGAAGAATTGAACCCGTCTAGGGAACACATGATCGACATACCGGAACCGGTAGTGCCAAAGGCCAAGGCACCAATGCTTAGGCCTCCCCTTCCATACCCTCAAAGGCTCGCCAAGAAAAATAGTTATAACCAATTCAAGAAGTTTATTGACATGATGAAGAGCTTATCTATTAATGTGCCATTGGAGGCATTAGAAAAAATGCCCGGTTATGAAAAGTTCATGAAGGATTTTGTAACAAAGAAAAGATCAATGAATTGTGAGACTATCAAGATGACACATCAAGTGAGTTCTATTGTGCACTCAATGTCTACGAAATTTGAAGATCCCGGCGCTTTCACAATCCCTTTCACTATTGGGAGTGCCGACTTTTCCAAAGCTCTGTGTGATTTAGGGGCAAGTATCAACTTGATGCCCTAATCGGTGTTAAAAAATTTGTGAATTGGGAAATAAAGACCCACATCTCTGAGGTTGCAAATGGCGGATCAGACTATGAAGAGACCATTGGATATTATTCATTATCTAATGGTTTGTGTTGATAAGTTTATAGTTCTGGCGGACTTTGTGATTCTTGATTGCGAGGTTGACTGAGATGCCTATTATCTTGGGTAGACCCTTCCTTGCTACGGGGAAGGCTCTTGTTGATGTGGAAGCTGGTGAGATCACCTTCTGGGTGGGTGATGAAAAGGTGGTTTTCCATGTGTGCAAATCGATGAGGCAACCGAATAGAAATAAAGTTTGTTCATTTGTGGACTTAGTGACCGAAGTGATTGTTGATGATGCTAGTGTTGTGATGAATGTTGATGATACCTTGGAATCCGTATTGCTTAATCATGATGATGATGAGAAGGAAGGTTATGTGGAGTGTGTAAATTCATTTCAAGGGATGGGGTCGTACATTTATGAACCCTGAAAATTTTCCCTAGACCTTAAGAACCGGAAGACTCCCCCAACAAAACCCTCAATCGAGGATCATCCTACGTTGGAGTTAAATCCATTCCCTCCACATCTCAGGTATGAGTTTCTTATACCATGTTCTACTTTACCTGTTATTCTTTCCTCTTGGTTGAATAACGTGCAAGTAGACTCTACTTTGGCAGTGCTCCAAAAGAGGAAGAAAGCTATAGGATGTACATTGGCTAATATTCAGGGTATAAGCCCCACCTTTTGCATGCACAAGATTATTTTGGAAGAGGATTCCAAACCCTCCATTTAACATCGAAGAAGATATATTAAGCAATGCAAGAGGTGGTGAAGAAGGAGATCATAAAATGGTTTGATGTCGGGGTTGTTTACCCAATTTCCGATAGCTCGTGGACATCCTGGTGCAATGTGTCCCAAATAAAGGGGGCATGACTATGCTAAAAAATGGCAAAAATGAGTTGATCCCAACAAGAACGGTGACCGGGTGGAGAGTGTGCATGGACTATAGTAATCTCAACAAAGTCACTCGGAAAGATCATTATCCGCTTCCATCTCTTGATAAAATGCTTGATAGGTTGTCCGGACATGCTTTTTATTGCTTCCTAGATGGATATTCCGGCTACAATCAAATTCTTATTGCCCCTCAAGACCAAGAGAATACTACTTTAACTTGTCCCTATGGTACTTCCGCATTCTCGTGGATGCCATTTGGGTTATGCAATGCACCATCGACTTTTCAATGGTGTATGATGGACATCTTAACCGACATGGTGAAGGATTTTCTTGAGGTCTTCATAGATGATTTTTCCGTGGTGGGGAATTATTTTGATGAGTGCTTGGACAACTTAGACAAGGTACTGGCAAGATGTGAGGAAACAAACTTGGTTTTGAATTGGGAGAAGTGTCACTTCATGGTCGAGGAACGTATAGTCCTCGCCCACAAATTTCAAAAGCATGGTATTGAGTTGACAAGGCCAAAATTGAGGTGATCTACTGTCACGACCCAAACCGATGGGCCGTTATAGGAACCCGGTACCTTACTCAACCCAGTACCAACATAACATATCATAATATCGTAGATAACTGAGCAGGAAGGCTACCATGATATAAGTAGAATATAACATGAGATATCAACTTATACATAAGACAAACGGGCCTATAAGACCAAATATCCACTAGTATACTGAACATAGGCCTACAAGGCCATATAATCTTTTCTGTACATAACATATGTCTACAAGCCTCTAAGAGTACATAATTTATACAAAGGTCGGGAGAGAGTCCTGCCATAAAACGATACACGTCTAAACCATACTAACCAAACGAGTAACTCCGAAGAAAATGGAACGCACCAACATCTTCTGCTGAGCTGGTAACCTACTTTGAGGGCTCTCAATCTGTCTATTGGGACCCGCGGGCATGAAACGCAGCATCCCCAGGTAAAAGGGACGTCAGTACAAATAATGTACCAAGTATGTAAGGCACATAAATAAGTACATAACAAACATGGAAGAAATATAAAGTAAATGACTCAACCGGTAAGTCTGGATAACTCTGTAAATCATGAAATAATTATAGTGTCATGCATATATGTATGAATGTCATGCCGTGCATAGATACATGTTTCATAACATCATCAGGCCTCCGAGGGCATCCCATCATATCATTTCGGCCACTATGGACAAAATCATCAACGTATACCAGCTGATCAGGTGGTTGTGCATATATAACGCCATAAGCTTTCCCATATACCATATACATATATATACGCGTATATAATGCCATTTGGTCATGGGTCAATGTGCATATATAAATACATCAAATGCATTTTAAATACGTTAATAAAATCTCTTGGTACGTCATAGGCCATTATGCCTCTGATTAATATCATGAAATAAACTTTATCAATTTACATATTTCTGAGACCCGTGAATAGATGATAGAATAATATGACACATGGAAGAATAAGAATATACACATCTTTAGCATTTCTACGAATAGAGTATTTTATGGAAGTTGTGCATTTTCTCGTTACGTTCGTTCGTATAGATCATGTCAAAAATAAAGAAAGGATAGCCTTAACATACCTGAGTCGACTCTCTTGGCAATCCCTTTAACACACGTTAATTAGTACAACATGTAACACCAAGATCGGAGTAGGAAAAAATCCCTATAATATTTTTAAAAAATATTGCACTTGTACTCCGTTATAATTGCAAAACATCACTTTGATTTGAACTGATGATGTCTTGCATTGCTTGGACATATGAAGATGCATATTAAATGACCCAAAATAACGTGATGAAGTTTTTTTAAGAGTTATAAGACTAATCCACACAAGGACTTTCTTTGTTTAACGTGTTGAAGTTGTTTAAAATAATATCTAAGAGTTATAGATTTCTTGTATGTGGGACCCACTTTCATAATGACTAATCCACACAAAGAATTTCTTAATGCCACCTTACTGAATGGTTTTAAGAGTCACACCTTAATAAAGCCTTGGATTCCACGTGACATCTTTGGTCTTTATCCAAAAGACCTTATTTAATCACTAATTAATAATTAACTTTGTTAATTCCCCCATTAACCAATAATTAACCAATTACCCACATAATCAAGAATTATCTCAAATTACTTAAAATACTACTTACTTTTAACACAACCTATACACCTTACTATCATGGACATGTGGTACCTTGTATGGTACTAGTCCATAAATATCGGGTATTTTAGCTCGGGCCGTATTTTATCTCAAAATGTCAAACTTCGACAAAAAATTATTTTCTTTGATTTTCTTCCCCACTTACCTTCACGAATTTACTCATCACTTATTTGATATAGCATAATGCTTATAATCTCAAAATAATCTCATTCTCGAACTTACGTCGATTAACTTACGATGAAACTTTAACATATGAAAATGCGGGATGTAAATCTCATTTCCGAGCTTCCACCAATTTACTTATGGCGTGAAATCATCAACATATACCAGCTGATCAGGTGGTGGTGCATATATAACGCCATAACCTTTCCCATATCCCATATACATATATATACATATATATACGCGTATATAACGCCCTCTGGTCAAGGGTCAATGTGCATGTATAAATACATGAAATGCATATGAAATACGTTATTAAAATCTCTCGGTACGTCATAGGCCATAATGCCTCTGATTAATATCATGAAATACACTTTATCAACTTATATATTTCTGAGACCCATGAACAGATGATAGACTAAAATGACACATGGAAGAATAAGAATATACACATCTTTAGCATTTCTAAGAATAGAGTATTTTATTGAAGTTGTGCATTTTCTCGTTTCGTTCGTTCGTATAGATCATGCCAAAAAGAAAGAAGGGATAGCCTTAACATACCTGAGTCGACTCTCTTGGCAATTCCTTTAACACACGTTAATTGCTACAACATGTAACGGCAAGATTGGAGTAGGAAAAAATCCCGATAATGTTTTTGAGAAAGATTGCACTGTACTCCGTTATAATTGCAAAACCTCACTTTGATTTGAACTGATGATGTATTTCATTACTTGGACATATGAAGATTCATATGAAATAACCCAAAATAACGTGATGAAGTTGTTTTAAGAGTTATAACACTAATCCACACAAAGACTTTCTTTGTTTAACGTGTTGAAGTGGTTTAGGCCATCTCCAGCCTTAAACATCAAATTTCACACTAAATTCCACACCAAGATGGTGCAATACCAAATTTTCTCCAACCATTACACTATATTTTACACCAAAAAAGAATATTATTTTTCATATTTTTCTCTCTCTTCTATATTATCTTATTATCTTCTATTTAAATTTTGTTTTTTATTTCCTTCAAACAAATTCTTTCTTTTTTCTTTTTTTCATATTATTCACATATAATTTTCACATTCACCACTTATATAATCATTTATGAAAAATTATAATAATAATAAAATTAACTTATAATTCTATACAAATATAATATATACAAAAAATAATATATCAAAAAAATAGAATATAAAATTAAAATTATAAATATCTTAATATAAAAATTAATTATATACACAATATATGATAAATTAAAAGTCAAAAAAATATAAAAATGAATAAGATAATATTAAACCAAATTTGGTGTTGATGAATAGTGTCGCACCAAATTTGGTGCAACACTATTCACACTCTATAATGGTGCAAGATTTGGTGTTGGGTTGGAGCAAAAAAATACTAAATTTTGCACCAAATATAGATTTGGTGCAAAAAAATAGTGCAAGGTTTGAGATGGCCTTAAAATAATGTCTACGAGTTATAGATTTCTTGTATGTGGGACCCACTTTCATATGGCTAATCCACACAAAGACTTTCTTAATGTCACCTTACTCAATGGTTTTAAGAGTCACACCTTAATAAAGTCTTGGCTTCCACGTGACATCTTTGGAATTTATCCAAAAGACCTTGTAACGACCCGACCTGTCGTTTTGCGTATTCGGACCCCGTTCCCCTAAATAATACTTCGCGTAGTGGCTTTCTGTTATTCATGACTTGCGGGGATGAGTGGTTCGGAATTCGAAAGTGTATAGAGTAATATAGGAACACTTGGGTCCTTAAGATTGGCTTTTAAGGCCAAGGTTGACTTCGATCAACATTCTGAGGAAACGACCTCGGAATCAAGTTTCGCCGATTCCAGTAGCTTCGTAAGATGATTTCGGACTTGTGGGTATGTCCGGAATGGGTTTTGGATTACCCGGGAGCATTTCGACGCCACATAGCGAAATAGAGTTTCCTTAAGTTCATAATTTGGTTTGGAACGTGTTTTTGAGTTATCGAGGTCCGAACGGAATTTCGAGACCGGAAATAGTTTCGTTATGTTATTTATGACTTGTAAAATTTTGTGTCATTCCGAGTAGTATAGGTCGGTACAGCGCATTGAAACTGAATTCAAGAACTTGAAATTTCTTATGTTTGATTTTAGGGGTTTTGAGGAGTGATTTTGAGTTTTAGCGTGGTTTTGGGTGTTCCAAAGGCTCGAACAAGTCCTTAATATGATTTAGGACTTGTTGGTATAATTGCACGGGGGTTCGGGTGGGGCCAGGTTCCTCTCGAACACCAAACAGGGCCAAAAACAAGAAATTTCAACTGCTGGTGCACCAGGTCTGGTGTGACCGCATGTGCGGTTGTCCACATAGCAGGTGCGAGACCGTCCCTGCGGTCGAGGCCTCGCAGGTGCAACTCCCAGGGAAAAATCCTACCTTCACAGGTTGGTACCCTTCTCTGTAGGAGCGGGTCCGCTGGTGCGGAATTCCAACCGCAGGTGCGACCCCCGGACTCCTTGCCAAAATCTACAGGTGCGATCAATGGCTCACAGGTGCGGGACCACATATGCGAGGTCACTGAAGCCAGTGAGCCCATTTAAGTCGGGTCTTAACCATTGTTCACCAGTTTCTTCTCCTCCATTGACGATTTTTAGAGGTTTCAAGAGGGTGTTCGGCCTAGTTACAAAAAGGTAAGTAATTTCCATTTAAATGTTAGATTATTACACTAAATCTTAGGTAGATGAACACCTAATTAGTGAAAATTAAAGGGGTTAGGGTGAAATCCTAGGGTTGATGAACTTTAGGGAATTTCACCACTTTTCTACCATGAAATCATGTAAAAACTATATATTAATGACCCTTAGGCTATGGGTGAGTATTTTCTTCGAAAATTTTCGGAATCCGAGCATGTGGGCCTGGGGGTGTATTTTGGGATTTCTTCAAGAAAGATGAATTAGCTAAGCTAGTAAGAGAATTTCATACTTTCAAGTGTATATTGACGTATTTATATAATATTTGACTAGTTTCAAGTCCTCAGGTGTAGAGTTTTGAGGTTCGGCGCGTTCTTGACCCGGGAAATAGGTTCTACGCGAGGTGAGTCTCATTTCTAACCTTGTAAGAGGAAATTGTCCCCATAGGTAATTATAAATGATTGAATTGTCCTTATTTGTGGGGGCTACGCACGCACAAAGTGACGAGAGTCTGTGCGTATATACTACTATGTTATGACGGGTAATCTTTAGGACTCACAAGCATGCTTATATGCCTTACTTGTATCCCTTCATGTATTTCTAGTCGATTATTATCCTTGAAACTAGCATAAGAAAATGGAAGGTTATGTTAAATCTTGTTGTTGCCATGACTCTTGTTTTCCAATTGTGAACTCTATACTTCCTGAAATTCCTGATAACCTCTGTTTATATATACGAGCACATGTGTCGCATGTATGATCCGTGAGCGGGGTAGCCTTATATTATGTCAACCGCGTCGCACAATCGATTCACGAGCGGGGTGATAGCTGCATCTATGGTTCGAGCCGTTCGACCCTTCGGCAGTGCACATTTAAATTTTCGCGTTGCTTCGTCCGTACGCCTCAGCATATTATATGGTATGTATTTGACTGAGAGTCTTATTAATATTGTCAAATGAATTGTTCTACGTGGTATGGGGTTTGGACTTGTATTAATGTTGTTATTTGACACTTGCGGTAGGTGGTAGTTCATATACTTGATATCCATGTCTACTTGATTTACATAATTGTTAATCCTGATTAAACCTGTTTAATTATATTATTGCTAATGACCCTAGTGAGTAATACGTCTACCTCTCGTCACTACTTCTTCGAGTTTAGACGGATACTCACTGGGTACATATTTGTTTATATGTACTCATGTTACGCTTCAGTACATAATTGTACAGGTTCTGAGGCTGTTGCATCTTGTTATCATACCGGAGCGTGATCTTGAGAGTACTTACTGGGCTAGACTACACGGTGAGCTGCTCTTCCCGGCGTTCCTCAACAGCACTGTGGAGTTTCTATTATTTTCGGATATTTTGTCTACCCCTTTCAGACAATTGTTTATTATTTTGTCTACTTTGTATATTCCACTAGTCGTCTGTGGACTTGTGACACTAGGTCTTGGCACGCGTAGTTGGTTTTCTAATATTTTGGCTATACTACATATGTTGGCAAATGATCTTTTGAGTTCATTTGGTTAAGTTGTATAACTTGACCGTTTTTTCAAATGATTTAAAAATCTAAATTTGACAAGTACTTAATTATATAAATAAGCAAAGAAATCTCGATAGTAAACTGATGTTGGCTTGCCGGCCTTCGGTGTTGGCGCCATCACGACCTGAGCTGGAATTTGGGTCGTGACAACATGGTATCAAAGCTCTAGGTTCCCGTAGGTCTCACATGTCACAGGAAAACCTAGTAGAGTCTTGCGGATTGATACGAAAACATTTGTATTTATCTTCGGGATGCTCTAGGGTGTTAAGGAACCTCTCTTTATTCTTATTATATCATGCAGATGATAGTCTTACTAAATCTTATTCTTCTTTTCTCTCACAGATGGTGAGGACTAGGGCAGCTGATATTCCACACCCGGGAGATGTCGCTACCCCCATCGTCGAAGCCGTGGCAGAGGCCGGGGGAGGGCACCGGCCTGAGGCCGGGGACGAGGGCGTCCCAGAGTTGCTCTATTAGCACCTCTAGAGGATCCTATCATCGAGGAGCAGGACGAGATACCTCCAGCAGATCCTGCCCCAGTAGATTTCATGACTACACCGAGCTTTCAGGATATCATGGGTCGTATGATGCGGTTCATGGACACTATGACCCAGGCTGGTTTATTTCCAGCAGATCTTTCCACTTCTTAGGTGTGAGGGGGAGCTAAGACCCCTACCGTCCAGGCCGCAGGTCATGCAGCGGCAGTATATCAGACTATGGGTACTCTGCCCATGGGTGGAGCACAGCCCGCCGTAGCAGCACAAGAACTCAGACCGGCTGCGGACGGCGATCCGCAGAAGCTACTTGATAGATGGACTCGATTACACCCTCCAGTATTCGGAGGTGAGAAGGCGAGGATGCCCAGGACTTTATTGATAGGTGCAGAGACAGACTGCACAACATGAGGATTTTGCAGTCCCATGGAGTCGACTTCACTACCTTCAAGCTAGAGGGCAGGGCCCGCAGATGGTGGCAGTCATTTATCCTTAGTAGGCCAGCAGGTTCCCATACTGTCACATGGGAATAGTTCACTCAGTTTTTCCTGGACAATTATATTCCACCCTCCGAAAGGGAAGAGCTACAGTACCAGTTTGAGCAGTTGGAGTAGGGGCAGATGTCAGTGACAAACTACGAGGTCAGGTTTTCAGAGTTATCTCGCCATGCCCTTATGATTCTTCCTACAGATGCTGAGAGAGTTCGGAGGTTTGTAGCGGGATTGCACTCAGGTATTAGGGCCAACATGGCCCGAGAGGTGGAGATGGGTACTCCTTATCAACTTGTTGTCGAGATAGCTTGCCGGATTGAGGGTTACCGATCTAGGAGCAGAGATCAGGGTCAGCAGGACAAGAGACCTAGATTTTCTGGAGCTTTCAGAGGTGCCCCAGCCAGAGGTAGAGGTCAGTTCGGTAGAGGCCATCCCAGCAGGCCTCCGTATTCAGCTTCTCAACCACCTTCTCGTGGTGCTCCAGTGAGACTTTACTTCAGCGCCATGCCAGAGAGTTCTTACCGCCCACCAGCTATTCAGGGTCCCTCCGGCAGGTATTCAGGTCATCAGGGGTCTCCTAGTCCTTACTTCAATGCCATTCTAGAGAGTTCTCATCGTCCCCCAGCTATTCAGGGTTCATCTTCAAGGCAGCAGACCATGCCTCCAGCGAGGTGTTATGAGTGTGGGGATCGAGGCCATATGAGGAGGACTTTTTCCAAGCTTAGGGGCAAGGCTATTCAGCAGAGTTATCAGCTTGCACTCCCAGCACCGGCGCCCCGTCCACCTAGAGGTGGACGACAGGCTGGTAAAGGTCATCCCATAAGTGGAGGCCAGGCACGGGGAGCTCAGCTAGCTCCTATTCAGTCCAGCGGAGGTCATTCTTCTGGTACTCCAGCCAGATTCTACGCCATTCCGGCCCGAGCAGATGTAGTGGCCTCAGATGCCGTGATCACAGGTATTATTTCAGTATGTGGTAAAGAGACATCAGTGTTATTTGACCCAGGATCTACTTATTCATATGTGTCAGCCTTGTTTGCTTGTTTTCTGGATGCTCCTCGTAAGTCCTTGGGTTCTCCTATATATGTATCTACTCCCGTTGGTGATTCTGTAGTGGTAGACCGGATTAATCGGTCTTGTGATCACATTCTATGGGTTCGAGACTAGAGCGGACCTCTTATTGCTCGATATGGTTGATTTTGAGATTATCCTGGGCATTGATTGGCTATCCCCTCATCATTTCATCTTGGATTGCCATGCCAAGACGATTACTTTTGCCATGCCTGAGTTGCCTAGGCTGGAATGGAGAGGTTCCTCGGTTAGTGCAGCCAGTAGAGTTATTTCCTTCTTGAAGGCTCGACATATGGTCGAGAAGGGTTGTTTGGTGTATCTTTCTTATGCGAGGGACACCATCGCCGAGTCTCCGACGATTGATTCAGTGCCCGTTGTTCGAGAGTTTTCTGATGTATTCACTTCAGACCTTCCAGGTATGCCTCTGAATCGTGATATTTATTTCTGCATAGATTTAGCTCCAGATACTCAGCCTATTTTCATTCCCCCGTACCGTATGGCTCTTAATGAATTGAAGGAGCAGCTAGAGGAGTTGTTGGCTAAGGGGTTTATCAAACCGAGTGTATCACCGTGGGATGCTCCAGTTCTATTTGTGAAGAACAAGGATGGGTCCATGCGAATCTGTATTGATTACCGCCAGCTGAACAAGGTCACCATCAAAACAAGTATCCATTGTTGCGAATAGATGATTTGTTCGACCAGTTGCAGGGTGCTAGGGTGTTTTCTAAGATAGACTTGAGATCGGGCTATCATCAGTTGAAGATTCGGGCCTCAGACGTCCCGTAGACTAGTTTTCATACGAGATATGGCCACTATGAGTTCCTGGTGATGTCCTTTGGCTTAACTAATGCTCTAACAGCATTTATGGATTTGATGAATAAGGTGTTTAGGCCGTATATTGATTCTTTTGTCATTAATTTCATTGATGAAATCTTGATTTACTCACGCATCCTGGGAGAGCACGAGCAGCATTTGAGAGTTGTGCTCCGGACTTTGTGGGAACAGAAGTTATATGCTAAGTTCTCCAAGTGTGGGTTTTGGTTGGATTCTGCGGCATTCTTAGGGCATGTAGTATCCGGAGAGGGTATCAAGGTTAATCCTAAGAATATTGAGGTAGTTCAGGGTTGGCCACGTCCTACTACAACTATAAAGATCAGGAGCTTCTTGGGTCTAGCAGGCTACTATCGACGATTTGTGGAGGGCTTTTCATCCATTGCAGTCCCATTGACTAGATTGACTCATAAGGATGCTCATTTCGGTAGTCCGATGAGTGTGACCCGATCTTTCAGAAGCTCAAGACGACATTGACCTTACCACCAGTTCTGGTATTTCCATCCGGTTGTGGGATGTATACAGTGTATTGTGACACTTCATGTGTTGGCTTAGGGTGTGTGTTGATGCAGGAAGGGAGAGTTATTGGTTATGCTTTATACCAGCTGAAGGTTCATGAGAAGAATTATCCGGTGCACGATTTGGAGTTGGCAGCGATTGTTCATGCTCTTAAGATTTGGAGGAATTACTTGTATGAGGTGTCTTGTGAGGTTTATACAGACCACCGCAGCTTGCAGCACTTGTTTAAGCAAAGGGATCTTAATTTGAGGCAGCGCAGGTGGCTTGAGTTGCAGAAGGATTTGATATCACCATCCTTTATCATCCGGGGAAGGCGAATGTAGTGGCAGATACTTTGGGTAGTTTGGCTTTCATTGCAGCGGAGGAGAGACCTCTAGCCTTGGACATTCAGTACTTGTCTAATCACTTGGTGAGGTTAGATATTTCAGATCCTCGTTGAGTTCTTCCTCATGTAGTTGCTCAGTGTTCGTTATTGGGGGAGATCATGGCTCGGAAGTATGATGATCCACGCTTGGCAGAGCTACGGGAGACAGTGGTTCAGGATGGTGCCAAGGAGGTTACTATGGTGAGTATGGTGTTATGAGACTTCAGGGTCGGTTGTGTGTTCCTAATGTTGATAGCTTGAGGCATAGGATTCTAGAGGAGGCGCACAGTTCGCGGTATTCTGTTCATTCTGGTGCTACGAAGATGTATCGTGATCTGAAGCAGCATTTCTGGTGGACGCGAACGAAGAAAGACATTGTGGAGTATATGGCTAGGTGTCTTAACTGCGAGAAGGTTAAGTATGAGCAACAGAGGCCAGGAGGCCTACTTCAGCAGATGCCTATTCCTGAGTGGAAGTGGGAGCGCATCACTATGGACTTCGCGGTTGGGTTGCCTCGGACTTTGCGGAAGGTTGACGCGGTTTGGGTCATTGTGGATAGGTTGACCAAATCGGAAAATTTTATTCCGGTGTGT
The DNA here is from genome assembly GCA_005239505.1 of Nicotiana paniculata. Classification (NCBI taxonomy): domain Eukaryota; kingdom Viridiplantae; phylum Streptophyta; class Magnoliopsida; order Solanales; family Solanaceae; genus Nicotiana; species Nicotiana paniculata. The sequence goes on along the minus strand of ML348444.1, from coordinate 60,684 downwards.
ACTACTTATACTTCTGAGAGGCTAGCCCAGATTTACATTCGATAGATAGCCCGGTTGCATGGTGTGCCGGTATCCATTATATGAGATCGAGGTCCTCAATTCACCTCACACTTCTGGAGAGCATTGCACAGAGAGATGGGTACTCAGATAGACCTCAGCACAGCATTTCATCCGTAAACTGATGGTCAGTCGGAGCATACGGTTCAAATATTGAAGGACATGCTCATACATGGCTCCATTTGAGGCTTTATATGGTCGGCGATGTCATTCTCCTATCGGGTGCTTTGAGCCTGGCGAGGCTAAGTTATATGGCACGGACCTGGTGAGAGATTCCTTGGAGAAGGTGAAGTTGATTCAGGAGAGGCTCCGCACAACACAGTCCAGACAGAAGAGCTACACGGATAAGAGGGCACGTGATGTGTCATTTATGGAGGGAGATAAGGTTCTGCTGAAGGTTTCGCTGATGAAGGGCATTATGAGGTTCGGGATAAAGGGCAAGCTGAGTCCAAGGTTTATAGGTCCTTTAGAAGTATTGAGGCGTGTTGGAGAGGCTACCTATGAGCTTTCTCTACCTCCCCACTTATCGGGAGTCCATCCGGTCTTTCATGTATCCATGCTCGGTAAATATCACGCCAGCTTCTCTCACGTGGTTAATTTCAGCACTATTCAGTTGGATGAGAGATTGGGCTACGAGGAGGAGCCCGTTGCCATTACTAATAGACAGGACCGCTAGTTGAGGTCCAAGAGAGTTTATGTGGTGAAGGTCTAGTGGAGAGGCCAACCAGTTGAGGAGGCGACTTGGGAGTCCGAGGAGGACATGCGGAGCAGATATCCACACTTATTCAGCACCTCAGGTATGATTCTAGACCCGTTCGAGGACGAACATTTGTTTAAGAGCTGGAGAATGTAATGACCCGACTGGTCTTTTTGCATATTTGGACCCCGTTCCCCTAAACAAGACTTCCCGTAGTGGCTTTCCGTGATTCATGACTTGCAGGGATGGGTGCTTCGGGATTCGGAAGTGTATAGAGTAATATAGGAACTATTGGTTCCTTAAGATTGGCTTTTAAGGCCGAGCTTGACTTCGGTCAACATTTGGAGTAAACGACCTCGGAATCAATTTTTGCCGATTCTAGTAGTTCCGTATGATGATTTCGGACTTGTGCGTATGTCCGGAATGGGTTTTAGATTACCCCGGAGCGTTTCGACGCCAAATAGCGAAATAAAGTTTCCTTAAGTTCATAATTTGGTTTGGAACGTGTTTTAGAGTTATCGAGGTCCGAACGGAATTCTGAGATCGGTAATTCCAACTTCGCAGGTGCGGACCCTTCTTTGCAAGAACGGGTCTTCTGGTACGGAATTCCAACCGCAGGTGCGACCCCCTGGCTCCTTGCCAAAATCCGCAGGTGCGACTAATGGCTCGCAGGTGCGGTCCTCGAGCTGCAGGTGCGAGGTCACTGAAGGCAGTGAGCCCATTTAAGTCGGGACTTAACCATTTTTCACCACTTTCTTCTCCTCCATTGACGATTTTGAGAGCTTTCAAGAGGGTGTTCGTCCTAGCTACAAAAAGGTAGGTAATTTCCATCTAAATGTTAGATTATTCACTAAATCTTAGGTAGATTAACACCTAATTAGTGGAAATCAAAGGGGTTAGGGTGAAAACCTAGGGTTGATGAACTTTAGGTAATTTCACCACTTTGCTACCATGAAATCATGTAAAAACTATATATTAATGACCCTTAGGCTATGGGTGAGTATTTTCTTCGAAAATTTTCGGAAACCGAGCATGTGGGCTTGGGGGTGTACTTTGGGATTTATTCAAGAAAGATGAATTAGCTAAGCTAGTAAGAGAATTTCATACTTTTGGGTGTATATTGACGTATTTATATAATATTTGACTAGTTTCGAGTCCTCGGGTTTAGAGTTTGGAGGTTCGGGCGCGTTCTTGACCCGGGAAGTAGGTTCTACACGAGGTGAGTCTCCTTTTTAACCTTGTAAGAGGTAATTGTCCCCATAGGTAATTATAAATGCTTGAATTGTCCTTATTTGTGGGGGCTACGCACGCATGAAGTGACGAGAGTCCATGCACAGCTACTACTATGTTATGACGGGTAGTCTTTAGGACTCACAAGCATGCTTATATTGTTTACTTCTATTCCCGTATGTATTTCTAGTCAATTATTATCCTTGAAACTAGCATGAGCAAATAGAAGGTTATATTAAATCTTGTTGTTTCCATAATTCTTGTTTTCCAAGTGTGAACTCTATACTTCCTGAAATTGCTGATTAACTTTGTGTATATATACGAGAACCCGTGTCGCATCTATGGTTCGAGCCGTTCGACCCTTCGGCAATGCACATTTAAATTTTCGCGTTGCTTCGGCCGTACGCCTCAGCATATTATATGTTATGTATTTGACTGAGAGTCTTATTAATATTGTCAAATGAATTGTTCTACGTGGTAGGGGGTTTGGACTGGTATTAATGTTGTTATTTGACACTTGCGGTAGGTGGTAGCTCATATACTTGATATTCCATGTCTACTTGATTTACATAATTGTTAATCCTGATTAAACCTGTTTAATTATATTATTTCTAATGACCCTAGTGAGTAATATGTCTACCTCTCGTCACTTCTTCTTCGAGTTTAGACGGGATACTCACTGGGTACATATTTGTTTATATGTACTTGTGTTACGCTTCTGTACTTAATTGTACAGGTTCTAAGGCTGGATGCATCAGGTTATCATACTGGAGTGCGATCTTGAGAGTACTTACTGGGCTAGACTACACAGTGAGCTGCTCTTCCCGGTGTTCCTCAGCATCACTGTGGAGTTTCTATTATTTTTGGATATTTTGTCCATCCCTTTCAGACAATTGTATATTATTTTGTCTGCTTTGTATATTCCACTAGTCATTTGTGGACTTTTGACACTAGGTCTTGGCACGCGTAGTTGGTTTTCTAATATTTTTGGCTACACTATATATGTTCGCAAACGATCTTTTGAGTTCATTTAATTAAGTTGCATCAATTGACCGTTTTCTTCAAATGATTTAAAAATGTAAATTTGACAAGTACTTAATTATTTAAATAAGCAAATAAATCTTGCTAGTAAACTGATGTTGGCTTGCCCGGATTCGGTGTTGAGCGCCATCACTACGTGAGCTAGAATTTGGGTCGTGACAACATGGTATCATAGCTCTAGGTTCACGTAGGTCTCACAAGTCACAGGCAAACCTAGTAGAGTCTTGCGGCAGAAACGTCTGTATTTATCTTCGGGAGGCTATAGAGTGTTAAGAAACCTCTCTTTATTCTTATTCTATCGTGCAGTTGATAGTCTTACTAAATCTCATTCTTCTATTCTCTCACAGATGGTGAGGACTCGGGCAGCTGATATTCCAGACCCGGAAGTTGTCACAACCCCAACCGTCCGAGGCCATGGCAGAGGCCGGGGGAGGGCACTGGCCCGAGGCAGGGAACGAGGGCGTCCCAGAGTTGCTCCATTAGCACCTCCAGAGGATCCTATCATCGAGGAGCAGGACGAGATACCCCAGCAGATCCTTCCCCAGTAGATTTAATGACTGCACCGGGCTATCAAGAGATCATGGGTCGTATGATGCGGGTCATGGACACTATGACCCAGGCTGGTTTATTTTCAGCGGATCCTGCCACTTCTCAGGCAAGAGGGGAAGCTCAGAGCCCTACCGTCCAGGCTGCACGTCATGCAGCGGCAATATATCAGACTCCGGGTACTCTTCCCGTGGGTGGAGCACAACCCGTCGTAGCAGCATCAGAGCTCAGACCGGCTGCGGACGGCGATCCGCAGAAGCTACTTGATAGATGGACTAGATTGCACCCTCCGGTCTTCAGAGGTGAGAAGGGAGAGGATGCCCATGACTTTATTCATAGGTGTAGGGACATACTGCACAACATGAATATTTTGGAGTCCCATGGAGTCGACTGCACTACCTTCCAGCTAGAGGGCAGGGCCCGCAGATGGTGGTAGTCATTTATCCTTGGTAGGCCAGGAGGTTACCCTACTATCACATGGGAGCAGTTCACTTAGTTGTTCCTGGACAGGTATATTCCACCCTCCGAGAGGGAAGAGCTGCGGTACCAGTTTGAGCAGCTGGAGCAGGGGGCAGAGAGGCATCAGTGTTTTTTGACCCAGGATCTACTTATTTATATGTGTCATCCTTGTTTGCTTGTTTTCTGGATTCTCCTCGTGATTCCTTGGGTTCTTCTATATATGTATCCACTCCCGTTGGTGATTATGTAGTGGTAGACCGGATTTATCGGTCTTGCGTTATCACATTCTGTGGGTTCGAGACTAGAGCGGACCTCCTATTGCTCGATATGGTTGATTTTGAGATTATCCTGGGCATGGATTGTCTTTCCCCTCATCATGACATCTTGGATTGCCATGCCAAGACGGTTACTTTGGCCATGCCTGAACAGATGGTACGTTATAGGCCATTGTGCCTCTGATTAATATCATGAAATAAACTTTATCAACTTACATATTTCAGAGACCCATGAACAGATGATAGAATAATATGACACATGGAAGAATAAGAATATACACACCTTCAGGATTTCGTTCGTTCGTATAGATCGTGCCAAAAATAAAGAAAGGATAGTCTTAACATACCTGAGTCAACTCTCTTAGCAATACCTTTAACACACATTAATTACTACAACATGTAACGGCAAGATCGGAGTAGGAAAAAGTCCCTATAATATTTTTTAAAAATATTACACCATACTCCGTTATAATTGAAAAACCTCACTTTGATTTGAACTGATGATGTTTTGCGTTGCTTGGACATATGAAGATGCATATGAAATGACCCAAAATAACGTGATGAAGTTGTTTTAAGAGTTATAATACTAATCCACACAAAGACTTTCTTTGTTTAACGTGCTGAAGCTGTTTAAAATAATATCTAAGAGTTATAGATTTCTTGGAGGTGGGACCCACTTTCATAATGACTAATCCACACAAAGACTTTCTTAATGCCACCTTACTCAATGGTTTTAAGAGTCACACCTTAATAAAGTCTTGGATTCCACGTGACATATTTGGTCTTTATCCAAAAGACCTTAATTAATCACTAATTAATACTTAACTTTGTTAATTCCCCCATTAACCAATAATTAACCAATTACCCACATAATCAAGAATTATTTCAAATTACTTAAAATACTACTTACTTTTAACACAACCAATACACCTTACTATCATGGACATGTGGTACATTGTATGCTACTAGTCCATAAATATCGGGTATTTTAGCTCGGGCCGTATTTTATCTCAAAATGTCAAACTTCGACAAAAAATCATTTTCTTTGATTTGCTTACCTTTTTACCTTCACGAATTTACTCATCACTTATTTGATATAGCATAATGCATATAATCTCAAAATAATCTCATTCTCGAACTTACGTCGATTAACTTACGACGAAACTTTAACATATGAAAATGCGGGATGTAAATGTCATTTCCGAGCTTCCACAAATTTACTTACGCCGTGAAATCATCAACGTATACCAGCTGATCAGGTAGTGGTGCATATTTAACGCCATAACCTTTTCCATATCCCATATACATATATATACATATATATACGCGTATATAACGCCATCTGGTCAAGGTTCAATGTGCATGTATAAATACATGAAATGCATATGAAATACGTTAATAAAATCTCTCGGTTACGTCATTGGCCATTATGCCTCTGATTAATATCATGAAATAAATTTTATCAACTTACATATTTCTGAGACCCATGAACACATGATAGAATAATATGACACATGGAAGAATAAGAATATACACATCTATAGCATTTCTACGAATAGAGTATTTTATGAAGTTGTGTATTTTCTCTTTTTGTTCGTTCGTATAGATCATGCCAAAAATAAAGAAAGGATAGCCTTAACATACCTGAGTCGACTCCGTTGGCAATCCCTTTAACACACGTTAATTACTACAACATGTAATGACAAGATCGGAGTAGGAAAAAATCCCTATAATTCTTTTGAGAAAGATTGCACCGTACTCCATTATAATTGCAAAACCTCACTTTGATTTGAACTGATAATGACTTGCGTTGCTTGGACATATGCAGATGCATATGAAGTGACCCAAAATAACGTGATGAAGTTGTTTTAAGAGTTATAAGACTAATCCACACAAAGACTTTCTTTGGTTAACGTGTTGAAGATGTTTAGGCCATCTCCAACCTTAAACACCAAATTTTACACCAAAATGGTAAAACACAGAATTTTCTCCAAACATTACAATATAGTTTACACCAAAAAAGGATATTCCTTTTCATATTCATCACATATAATTCACATTGACCACTTATATAATCATTTATCAAAAATTATATTAATAATAAAATTAACTTATAATCTTATATAAATATAATATATACAAAAATTAATATATCAAAAAAAAGAATATAAAATTAAAATTATAAATATCTTAATATAAAAATTAATTATATACACAATATATGATAAATTAAAAGTCAAAAAAATATATAAATGAATTAAATATATTTAAACCAAATTTGGTGTTGATGAATAGTGTTGCACCAAATTTGGTGCAACACTATTCACACTCTATAATGGTGCAAGATTTGGTGTTGGGTTGGAGCAAAAAAACACTAAATTTTGCACCAAATATAGATTTGGTGCAAAAAATAGTGCAAGGTTGGAGATGGCCTTAAAATAATGTCTAAGAGTTATAGATTTCTTGTATGTGGGACCCACTTTCATAATGACTAATCCACACAAAGACTTTCTTAATGCCACCTTACTCAATTGTTTTAAGAGTCACACCTTAATAAAGCCTTGGCTTCCACATGACATCTTTGGTATTTATCCAAAAGACCTTAATTAATCACTAGTTAATAATTAACTTTGTTAATTTCTCATTAATCAATAATTAACCAATTACCCACATAATCAAAAATTATCTCAAATTACTTAAAATGCTACTTACTTTTAACACAACCTATACACCTTACTATAATGGCCATGCGGTACCTTGTATGGTACTATTCTGTAAATATCGGGTATTTTAGCTCAGGCCGTCTTTTATCTCAATATGTCAAACTTCGACAAAAAATTATTTTCTTTGAATGGCTTACCCTCTTACCTTCACGAATTTACTCATCACTTATTTAATATAGCATAATGCTTATAATCTCAAAATAATCTCATTCTCGAAGTTACGTAGATTAACTTACGGCGAAACTTTAACATATGAAAATGTGGAATGAAAATGCGAAATGTAAATGCGAAATGTAAATCCCCTATTTCTGCATTTGTTATGTATTGCTATCTTGTTTTTTTTTATGTGTTGGATCAGTTGCTTTGGGTCCGGAGTAGTTATGGTGAGAGTTTAGGCATTTAGCCTTTTAAAGTAACCTAATAGTTGAGAAAGTCAACTGAGAGATATCTTATTGGTAAACGACCTCGGAATGCGGATTTTATGGCTCGAATAGCTTCGTTAGGTCATTTGGGACTTGGGAGTGAGTTCGGAATATTTTTGTGATGTCCGGAGTGGAATTAGGCTTGAATTGGCAAAAGTTAGTTTTTGGCGATTTCTGGTCGGCAGTGGAAAATAGACTATCGAGGTCGGAATGGAATTTTGAAAGTTGGAACGGTTTCGTAATGTCATTTTAGATATGTTTCGAAAATTTCAGGTTAATCGGAGGTGTTTTGGTTGGTTTCGGCATAGTTGGAGAATTTTAGGAGTTCCAAAGTTCTTAGGCTTGAATTTGATGAAAATTTGGTGTTCGTGTAGTTTTTGGTGTTTCGAGGGCTCGACTAAGTTGGAATAATGCTACGGGGTGTGTTGGTATGTTTGGTTGGGACCTCGAGGGGCTCGGGATTGATTTCGGATGATTGACGGGAAGTTGGAGCGATTTTTAGAAATCTGATGTGCTGGTTTGCTGGTGTTTTCGCACCTGCGGAAGGGGAGTCGCAGGTGCGGTTGTGCAGGAGCGGAGAGAAAGGTCACATGTGCGAGTTTTGCCTATGTAGGGAATAGTCCGCAGGTGCAAGGGGTTTGTCGCACCTGCGATGTTGCTGGTGCGGAAGGTGCATCGCACCTGCAAAGCCGCAGGAGCGGAAAGGTAGTCGCAGGCGTGAGAATTGGCCAGGTAAGTGAGTCTCGCAGGTGTGCACCCTGGGACCGCAGGTGCGGCAAATTGTCCGCGGGTGCGAAAATGACTGTGCAGAACAGTATAAAAAGGACCCCTCCGTGAAATTTATTAGTTTTCATCAATTTGCATGCGGGAGGAGTCCATTGAAGGTGGTTTTGGGAGAGAATTTCAAAGTTCTTCAGCAAAGGTAAGTTCTTTGGTTGTTAATCCCGTTCCTATGCTATTTTGTTAAGATTAGGCTTGAAAATTTAAGTATTTGAGTAGGAAAAAGTTGGAAAAATGGGAGGAAAGAATTGGGATGTCTTTTAAGGTTTTGGAATGGCGATTGTGGTCCGATTTATGTGTTCTTGGTATGTATAGAATCATGGGAGGACGAGGTTTCTAATGATTTTAAAAAAAAATTAAATTCCTAGATGTGAGCCCGGGGCTCGGGTTTGGCCAAATTTCGAGATTTTTGATTAAATTGATAATCTTCGATTGCTTTGTGTTCCTTGAGTATATATTAATGATGTTGAACTGGTTTTGTCTAGATTCGGAGCAATCGGGGGCATATTTGAGGGGTAAAGGCATAGCGGACTAGTGTCGCGGCCCGGTAGAGGTAAGTAATGGTCTTAAATCTTGTCCTGAGGCTATGGAACCCCATACTGCATTATTTTCTCACTGAATTTGGAATGGCGCACATGTCGGATGACGAATATGTGGTGCGTACTGATTTTTGGATTGGACTAGGTCCTCTCCGCGGCAACTAATGAGTTGCATATTTACTCAAAATCTTATGTTAAACTATGTTCTAAAGATTTGTGAAAGATTTGGGTTGTAAGCCATGTTTGGGCCCTCATGCCGATCTGTTTAGACCCCTTTGAGGGCGTTTTACTGTTGTTTTCCTCACTACCTGTTGATGATTTTACTCAGCATCATTGTGCATACTGTTTTATTTGAAACTCAGCCAGATTTACACTACATGATCATAAAAATGATGTTTTCGAGTCGAGTACCCCGTTCTATTACTTCGCCCGAGGGGCTTTTCAAGTGATTTCGCCGAGTGTGGCCGCGGGCCAAGAGTGATGGTGAGGTGCTGAGTGATATTAGCGCTTGGGCTGAAGAAGCCCCTCCGGAGTTGTATACACCCCCAGTGAGCGCACCGAGTGCGAGTGACTGAGTGATTGGGAGGCATGAGTGGTTGTGAGGTGTTGAGTGATTGTGAGGTGCTGAGGGATTGTGAGGCATGCCCGAGGGGCTGATTATGAAACATGTTTATGCCCGAGGGGATACTTATGATTTTACTACATTCATTTTCATAACAAATCCTTGTTTTAAAGTTGTTAAAAATGTGCATTGTTTTAAGGACTTTTGTGAAGTTGATTTCTAAGGCATGACGATTTCGTATATCTATGTATAGTATTGGAAAGTAAGGTTGTGTATATTGTGACTTCATGACATTGATTTTTATGTGATTCATTTCTACTTAGACTTGATTTATTTCCATTAAAACTAAGTTGGCATACTCACATTACTCCTTGCACCTTTGTGTGCAGATTCAGGAGCAAATATCGAGTGTTAGCTTTTATATATATATCGCAGCGGAACTGGATCGTGGGGATATAGAGGTAGTTGTTCAGCATTCGCAGCATCTCTGCTTTCGCTTCCTGTTGTATTTGGCTTTGATTCTGAGTCTTGTATCATAATACTTTATTTTGGCTTATTTCACTAGATGCTCATGACATGTTGGCTCCGGGTTTTGGGGATGGCAGTATTGCATATAAAATTTGCCTATTATATTAAGAACTTTCTATATATTGTTATGAATTGCTTGAAACTTAAATGGGATTTTCAAAAGGAAATGTGAACACGCGGTAGTCGGCTAGCCTAGTTCCACGATAGGCATCATCACGGCCGATTAGGATTTGGGGTCGTGACATTTTGTTATCAGAGCCCTAGGTTACATAGGACTCAACGGTCATGAGCAGGTTTAGTAGAGTCTTCTGGATCTGTATGAAGACTTCTGTACTTATCATCGAGAGGCTGCCGAACTTTTAGGAAACATACTATTTTTCTTGAACTCTTTTGTGGTGATCTATTGATTCTTGAAATCTGAACTTACGTTGCTTCACTCTCTCACAGATGGCGAGGACACACCATACCGATCAAAGTGACCAGTCACCGGCTAGACCAGCGAGAGGTCGAGGCCGCGGTTGAGGCAGTGGTAGAGGTAGAGGGCCAGCCGGGGTAGTACCTGAGGATCCCCCTATTGATCATGATCAGGTTCCCACCGATGGTGTCCCAGCAGGACAGGCTTAGGCACCAGCACTGCCTATGGTTATTCTGGGTCTTCAGGAGGCCCTGTCTCAGATATTGTCAATATGCACCAGTTTGGCTCAAGCCGTTGCCATGTCTTCTTTTGCCACCACAGCTCAGGCCGGGGAAGGCAATCAAACTCCAGCTACCCGGGCACCTGAGCAGGTTGCACAGGGTATTCAGGCACCGGGAGCAGCCCCAACTCAGCCAGCTGCTCCGGTTCAGGATTATATGGTCCCTGCTATGTTTGAGGACGAGCAGTGAAGGTTGGAGAGGTTCAGCAGACTTCAGCCTCCGACTTTCAGTGGTACATAGGGCAACGATGCCCAGGGATTTCTAGATAGGTGCAAGAGGATACTATGCACCGCGGGTATTCTGGAGACCAGTGGGGTCTCGCTTGTTACCTTTCAGTTTGCTGGTGCTGCCTTTACTTGTTGAGAGTCTTTCGAGAGGCGTAGACCAGTCGATTCAGCACCTCTTACCTGGCAGCAGTTCTCCACGATGTTTTTGGAGAAGAATGTTCCTCAGTCCCACAGACAGGAGCAGCGTAGGCAGTTTGAGTAGCTGCGCCAGGGAGAGTTATCAGTCACTCAGCACGAGATGAGATTTTCTAAGTTGGCTAGGCATGCTTCTGAGATTATCCCTACTGGTAGGGAGAGGGTGAGGAGGTTCGTAGATGGTCTTTCTTATCAGCTTCGGTTGTTTATAACTCGAGAGAGAGTATCGGGTGCTTCATTCGAGCAGGTTGTTGACATAGATCGAGATATTGAGTCTGTTTGCCATCATGAGCGGGAGGAGAGGTAGGCCAATAGGCCTCGTTGTTCGGGCAGTTCCAGTGGTGCTCCTTCAGGGGACATTTTCAGTAGGGTAGGGGCCGTCCATTCAGGTCTCCTCAGTCAGGCCGCGCAGCTTATAGTGGTGCATCTTCGGGGCAGGGTCCCCGTGGTTCTCAGTCAGGCCGTACTTTATTTGGTGCCCTCCTAGCTCAGAGTGAAGCTCGAGCACCTCCAGTTCAAGGTTCATCTATTCAGGAGTCTTCCAGTGGCCGTGTAGGTGCTAGGGGTTTCTATCAGTCCCCGCCTCCAGCTCCAGGTAGTTGTTTTGAGTGCGAAGAGTTCGCTCACGGGTGGAGGCAGTGTCCCCGCCGTTCGAGTGGATCTTTTCAGCAGAGGGTCCAGCCCTCGACTTTAGCTCCAGTCACTTCACCACCCGCCCAGGAAGCCAGGGGTGGTGGTCAGTCATCCAGAGGCCGCCCTAGAAGGGGAGGTCGAGCAGGGGGAGGTCAGGCTCGTATGTATGAATTTCCAGCCAAGCCGGATGCTATGGCCTCAGATGCCATGATTGCAAGTATTGTTTCAGTCTGTTGTCGTGATGCCTTGGCTTTATTTGACCCTGGTTCCACATATTCCTATGTTTCTTCATATTTTTCCAGTTTTCTGGATGTGCCCCGTGAGTGTCTAGTCACCTTTGTTCATGTGTCGACTCTGGTGGGCGATACTATTGTTGTGGACCATGTGTATCGGTCATGCATTATATCTATTGGGGGTTTGGAGACCCGAGTGGACCTACTGTTACTCAGCATGGTCGATTTTGAAGTGATTTTGGGCATGGATTTGTTATCTTTGTGCCATGTTGTTCTTGATTGTCACGCTAAGACCGTGACCTTAGCTATGCCGGGGTTTCCGAGGGTTGAGTGGAGAGGTTCTTCCGAGCATATGCCTAGCAGGGTGATTTCATACCTGAAGGCTCGACGCATGGTTAAAAACGGGTGTTTATCTTATTTGGCCTTTGTGAGGGATGTCGGTCGTGAGACTCCCGCTATTGATTCAGTTCCTGTGGTCCATGATTTTTCGGATGTGTTTCCTGCAGACCTGTCAGGCATGCCACCTGACAGGGATATTGATTTTGGTATTGACCTGGTGCCAGGCACTCAGCCTATTTCTATTCCACCATATCGTATGGCGCCAGCGGAGCTAAAGGAGTTGAAGGAGCAGCTTCAGGAGTTCCTGGATAAGGGGTTCATTCGGCCTAGTGTGTCACCTTGGGGTGCACCGGTGCTGTTCTTTAAGAAGAAGGATGGGTCCATGCGTATGTGTATTGATTATCGGTAGTTGGATAGGGTTACGGTGAAGAACCGGCATCCCTTGCCCTGTATTGATGATTTGTTTGACCAGCTTCAGGGAGCCAGAGTATTTTCCAAGATTGATTTGAGATCTGGGTACCATTAGTTGAGGATTCGGGATTCTGATATCCCGAAGACTACTTTCAGGACCAGGTATGATCATTATGAGTTCTTGGGTATGTCGTTTGGGCTGACCAATGCCCCAGCTGCGTTCATGCAATTGATGAACAACGTGTTTCAGCTTATCTTGATTCCTTCGTCATTGTGTTCATTGATGACATCCTGGTTTATTCTCGTAGCCAGAAAGAGCATCTCAGCATTTTGAGAGTTGTGTTACAGAGATTGAGGGAGGAGAAACTTTATGCGAAATTCTCCAAGTGTGAGTTTTGGCTGGGATCGGTAGCTTTCTTAGGGCACGTGGTGTCCAGTGAGGGGATTCAGGTTGATCCAAAGAAGATATAGGCGGTGCATAGTTGGCCCAGACCATCCTCAGCTACAGAGATTAAGAGTTTCCTTGGTTTGGCGGGATATTACCGTCGGTTTGTGGAGGGATTCTCTTCGATAGCTTTGCCTTTGACCATATTGACCCAGAAGGGTGCTCTATTCAGATGGTCTGATGAGTGTGAGGAGAGATTTCAGAAGCTCAAATCAGTATTGACTACAGCTCCAGTACTAGTTTTGCCTGCTAGTTCGGGTTCTTACACAGTTTATTGTGATGCTTCCAGAGTTGGCTTGGGAGCGGTATTGATGCAGGACGGTAGGGTGATTCCCTGCGCGTCCAGACAGTTAAAGGTGCACGAGAAGAATTATCCAGTGCACGATCTTGAGTTAGCTGCCATTGTTCATGCCTTGAAGATTTGGCGGCATTATCTGTATGGAGTGCAGTGTGAGATTTTCACTGATCATCGCAGTTTGCAGTATCTGCTGAGGCAAAAGAACTTGAATTTGCGTCAGAGGAGATGGTTAGATCTCCTCAAGGATTATGACCTCACTATCTTATATCATCCGGGGAAGGCCAATGTAGTGTTCGATGCCTTGAGTCACAAAGCAGAGAGTTTGGGGAGTTTAGCTTACCTTCCAGTAGCAGAGCGGCCATTAGCTCTTCATGTTCAGGCCTTAGCAGGTCATTTGGTGATATTGGATCTATCAGAACCCTCGCGGGTGTTGGCTTGTGTAGCCTCCAGGTCTTCTCTTTACGATCAGATTAGAGCACGCCAGTATGATGATCCACATTTGCTTGTTCTGCATGACAGGGTACGTCGCAGTGATGCCAGAGATGTGGTTATTAGTGATGATGGGGTCATGAGGATGCAGGGCCAGATTTTTGTGCCCAATTTATATGGAATTCGAGATTTGGTTCTAGCAGAGGCTCATAATTCGCGGTATTCCATCCATCGGGGTGCCGCAAAGATGTATCAGGATTTGAGGCAGCATTATTGGTGGAGGAAAATTAAGAAGGATGTTGTGGAGTTTGTGGCTCGGTGTCTCAGCTGTCAGACCGGGTGGATTGCTTCAGAGGTTTGATATTCCAGAGTGGAAGTGGGAGTGGATCGCCATGTACTTCGTAGTTGGACTCCCACAGACTTCGAGGAGGTTTGATGTTATATGGGTTATTGTGGATCGGCTGTCCATGTCTGCGCACTTCATTCCTATTGGTACTACATATTCATCGGAGAGGTTAGTTGAGATTTATATCAGGGAGATTGTCCGTTTGCATGGGTTCCAGTTTCCATCATTTCCGACAGAGGCACTCAGTTCACGTCCCAGTTTTGGAGAGATGTGCAGAGAGAGTTGGGTACTCAGGTTGAGTTGAGCACACCGTTTCATCCTCAGACCGACGTGCAGTCTGAGCGTACCATTCAGATTTTGGAGGACATGTTGCGTGCTTATGTAATCGACTTTGGTGTTTCATGCGATCAGTTTCTGCCACTAGCGGAGTTTGCATTTAATAATAGCTATTAGTCGAGTATTTATATGGCTCCGTATGAGGCCTTATATGGTAGGAGGTGTAGATCTCCGGTTGGTTGGTTTGAGCCGGGCGAGGCTAGGCTATTGGGCACAGACTTGGTTTAGGATGTTTTGAGTAAGGCAAAGTTGATTCAGGAGCGGCTTCGCACGTCGCAGTCTAGGAAGAAGAGTTATGCGGACCGGAAGGTCCGAGATGTGTCTTTCATGGTTGGGGATAAGGTGTTGCTGAAGGTATCACCCATGAAGGGTGTTATGAGATTTGGGAAGAGAGGAAACCTGAGTCCCAGGTTCATTGGACCTTTTGAGGTACTTCAGAGGGTTGGGGAGGTGGCCTATAGGCTTGTTCAATGGTCCGCAGGTGCGAGGGGTTTGCCGCACCTGCGAAGTCGCTGGTGCGGAAGGTGCATCGCACCTGCGAAGCCGCAGGAGCGGAAAGGTGATCGCAAGGGCGAGAATTGGCCAGTTAAGTGAGTCTCGCAGATGCGCACCCTGGGACCGCAGGTGCGGAAATGACTCTGCAGAACAGTATAAAAAGTACCACTCCGCGAAATTTATTAGTTTTCATCAATTTACATGCGGGAGAAGTCCATTCAAGGTGGTTTTGATACAGAATTTCAAAGTTCTTCAGCAAAGGTAAGTTCTTTGGTTGTTAATCCCGTTCCTATGCTATTTTGTTAATATTAGGCTTGAAAATTTAAGGACTTGGGTAGGAAAAAGTTGGAAAAACTGGAGGAAAGAATTGGGATTTCCTTTGAGGTTTTGGAATGGCGATTGTGGTCCGATTTTGGTGTTCTTTCTATGTATAGAATCGTGGGAGGATGAGGTTTCTAATGATGTAAAAAAAAATTAAATTTCGAGATGTGGGCCCGGGGCTCGGGTTCGGCCGAATTTCGAGATTTTTGATTAAATTGATACTTTTCGATTGGGTTGTGTTCCTTGAGTACATACTAATTATGTTGAACTGGTTTTGGCTAGACTCGAAGCAATCAAGGGCTAATTTGAGGGGCAAAGGCATAGCGGATTAGTGTCGCGGCCCGGTAGAGGTAAGTAATGGTCTTAAATCTTGTCCTGAGGGTATGGAACCCCGGACTGCATTATTTTCTCACTGAATTTGGAATGGCGCACATGTCGGATGACGAATATGTGGCGCGTACTGATTTTTGGATTTGACTAGGTCCTCGCCGCGGTACCTAATAAGTTGCATATTTACTCAAAATCTTATGTTAAATTATGTTCTAAGGATTTGTGAAATATTTGGGTTGTAAGCCGTGTTTGGGGCCTCGTGCCGATCTGTTTAGACCCCTTTGAGGGCGTTTTATGGTTGTTTTCCTCACTACCTGTTGATGATTTTACTCAGCATCATTGTGCATACTGTTTTATTTGAAACTCAGCCTGATTTACACTACATGAGCATTAAAATGATGTTTTCGGGTCGAGTACCCCGTTCTATTTTTTCGCCCGAGGGGCTTTTTGAGTGGTTCCACTGAGTGTGGCTAAGAGCCAAGAGTGATGGTGAGGTGCTGAGTGATATTAGCGCTTGGGCTAAAGGAGCCCCTCTGGAGTCTGTACACACCCCCAGTGAGCGCACCGAGTGCGAGTGATTGAGTTACTGGGATGCATGAGTGGACANTTCGTATATCTATGTATACTATAGGAAAGTAAGGCTATGTATATTGTGACTTGATGACATTGATTTTTATATGATTCCTTGCTACTTAGACTTGATTTATTTCCATTACTACTGAGTTGGCGTACTCACATTACTCCATGCACATCTGTGTGCAGATTCAGGAGAAGATATCGAGCGTTAGCTTTTATATATATATCGCAGTGGAGCCGGATCGTGGGGATATAAAGGTAGCGTTTCAGCGTTCGCAGTATCTCTGCTTTCCCTTCCTGTTGTATTTGGCTTTGATTCGGAATCTTGTATCATAATACTTTATTTTGGCTTATTTCAATAGATGCTCATGACATGTTGGCTCCGGATTTTGGGGATGGCAGTACTGTATATAAAAATTGCCTACTATATTAAGAACTTTCTGTATATTGTTATGAATTGCTTGAAACTTAAATGGGATTTTCAAAAGGAAATGTGAACACGCGGTAGTCGGCTAGCCTAGTTCAACGATAGGCGCCATCACGGCCGGTTAGGATTGTGGGTCGTTACATAAACTTTATCAACTCACATATTTCTGAAACCCATGAACAGATGATAGAATAATATGACACATGGAAGAATAAGAATATACACATATTTAGCATTTCTACGAATAGAGTATTTTATGGAAGTTGTGCATTTTCTCATTTCGTTCGTCCGTATAGATCATGCCAAAAATAAAGAAAGGATAGCCTTAACATACCTGAGTTGACTCTCTTGGCAATCCCTTTAACACACGTTAATTACTACAACATGTAATGATAAGATCGGAGTAGGAAAAAATCCCTATAATAATTTTGAGAAAGATTGCACTGTACTCCGTTATAATTGCAAAACCTCACTTTGATTTGAACTAATCATGTCTTTCGTTTCTTGGACATATGCAGATGCATATGAAATGATCCAAAATAACGTGATGAAGTTGTTTTAAGAGTTATAAGACTAATCCACACAAAGACTTTCTTTGCTTAACGTGTTGAAGTGGTTTAGGCCATCTCCAACCTTAAACACCAAATTTCACACTAAATTTCACACCAAAATGGTGCAACACGGAATTTTTCTCCAACCATTACACTATATTTTACACCAAAAAAGAATATTCTTTTTCATATTCTTCTCTCTCTTCTATATTATATTATTATCTTCTATTTAAATTTTATTTTTTATTTCCTTTAAACAAATTCTTTCTTTTTTTCTTTTTTTCATATTCATCACATATAATTCACATTCACCACTTATATAATTATTTATCAAAAATTATAATAATAATAAAATTAACTTATAATCTTATATAAATATAATATATACAAAAATTAATATATCAAAAAAATAAAATATAATATTGAATTTATAAAGATCTTAATATAAAAATTAATCATATACACAATATATGATAAATTAAAATTCAAAAAAATATAAAATGAATAAAATATATTTAAACCAAATTTGGTGTTGATGAATAGTGTTGCACCAAATTTGGTGCAACACTATTCACACTCTATAATGGTGCAAGATTTGGTGTTGGGTTGGAGAAAAAAATACTACATTTTGCACCAAATATAGATTTGGTGTAAAAAACAGTGCAAGGTTGGAGATGGCCTTAAAATAATCTCTAAGAGTTATAGATTTCTTGTATGTGGGACCCACTTTCACAATGACTAATCCACACAAAGACTTTCTTAATGCCACCTTACTCAATGGTTTTAAGAGTCACACCTTAATAAAGCCTTGGCTTCCACGTGACATCTTTGGTATTTATCCAAAAGACTTTAATTAATCACTAACTAATAATTAACTTTGTTAATTTCCCCCATTAATCAATAATTAACCAATTACCCACATAATCAAGAATTATCATAAATTACTTAAAATACTACTTACTTTTAACACAACTTATACACCTTACTATCATGGCCATGCGGTACCTTGTATGGTACTATTCCATAAATATCGGATATTTTAGCTCGGGCCATATTTTATCTCAAAATGTCAAACTTCGACAAAAAAATATTTTCTTTGATTTGCTTACCCTTTTACCTTCACAAATTTACTCATCACTTATTTGATATAGCATAATGCTTATAATCTCAAAATAATCTAATTCTGGAACTTACGTCGATTAACTTACGACGAAACTTTAACATATGAAAATGCGAAAGGTAAATCTCATTTCCGAGCTTCCACAAATTTACTTATGGCGTGAAATCATCAACGTATACCAGCTGATCAGGTGGTGGTGCATATATAGCGCCATAACCTTTCCCATATTCCATATACTTACATATACATATATATACGCGTATATAACGCCATCTGGTCATGGTTCAAAGTGCATGTACAAATGCATGAAATACAAATGAAATACGTTAATAAAATCTTTCGGTACGCCATAGGCCATTATGACTCTGATTAATATCATTAAATAAACTTTATAAACTTACATATTTATGAGACCCATGAACAGATGATAGAATAATATGACACATGGAAGAATAAGAATATACACATCTTTAGCATTTTTACGAATAGAGTATTTTATAATTTTAGTTGTGCATTTTCTCTTTTCGTTCGATCCTATAGATCATGCCAAAAATAAAGAAAGGATAGCCTTAACATACCTTAGTCGATTCTCTTGGCAATCCCTTTAACACACGTTAATTGCTACAACACGTAATGGCAAGATCGGAATAGGAAAAATCCCTATAATATTTTTGAGAAAGATTGCACCGTACTCTGTTTTAATTGCAAAAACTCACTTTATTTGAAATGATGATGTCTTGCGTTGCTTGGACATATGCGGATGCATATGAAATGACCCAAAATAACGTGATGAAGTTGTTTTAAGAGTTATAAGACTAATCCACACAAAGACTTTCTTTGTTTAACGTGTTGAAGCTGTTTAAAATAATGTCTATGAGTTATAGATTTCTTGTATGTTGGACCCACTTTCATAATGACTAATCCACACAAAGACTTTCTTAATTCCACCTTACTAAATGGTTTTAAGAGTCACGCCTTAATAAAGCCTTGGCTTCCACGTGACATCTTTGGTCTTTATCCAAAAGACCTTAATTAATCACTAATTAATAATTAATTTTTTTTATTTCTCCATTAACCAATTACCCACATAATTAAGAATTATCTCAAATTACTTAAAATACTTCTCAATTTTAACACAACCTATACACTTTACTATCATGGCCATGTGGTACCTTGTATTATACTAGTTCATAAATATCGGGTATTTTAGCTCGGGCCGTGTTTTATCTCAAAATGTCAAACCTCGACAAAAAATCATTTTTTCTTTGATTTTCTTACCCTCTTACCTTCACGAATTTACTCATCACTTATTTGATATAGCATAATTCTTATAATCTCAAAAATAATCTCATTCTCGAACTTACGTCGATTAACTTACAACGAAACTTTAACATATGACAATGCGGAATGTAAATCTCATTTCCGAGCTTCCACCAATTTACTTATGGCGTACTTTCACGTACGAAAACATGGGGTGTAACAGCATTCCCCCCTTTGGAACATTCATCCTCGAATGTTGACTGGTGCACTTATCCTTTTTATAACCTATGGCTCTTGCGAATACTTTGGTACTCTCCTTTCCATCTAGGCAATTGTTCTGTGAATTAATCAAAAGGCCAGGGCATTTTCTCATTTAGGCCTCTTTCTCACACCATGACTTGTGATGGAGATCATTCCAATCTCGTAACTTTTTCTACCTTCTATCATGCAGCCTCTACGATACTGACCTTGTAAGTGTGCCTATGCGACTCTTCTCTCCTTTTTCCTCCAGCTTTTAGCCAATCTCTAGGTCTTACTTTGTAAACATATATAAATTATATCAAGTTGTCTCTATGGGCATCATTATCTTTACTTCATCTAAGGAGGCCACACTATACCATAATTCTTACTTCGATTTATCATTACTCAAGTCTGCTACCAAACTCCAGGTTACTTTCGTTGCTTATCCTACATGCGTAAAGCTAAGTCTTTTAACGCTTCTTCATTACTGTTCGTCTTAAGGCTGATGGCCTAATCTCATCTCGTACTTTGTATCTTTTTCTCATCCATTGTTGTTTCACCTCAATGTTGATCTTTAACCTTCCATTGATAACTTCAAACTTCTTACGTAATATATTGCCACTAGGGCTTACGTTGCATCGTGGAACATTTGAAATGATTTTCTTGATCCACCTGGGGGAGATACTGTACTTCCATAACCCTATCTCATATCATAGCCATCCCAATGCGATTCAACTTACGTGGGTATTTCAATTCTATAAAATTCATGAACTCATTACTCAATCGAAGGCCCAAACGTCATCCTTTATTTATCACAATTACAACCTTATTCTACTACAAGGGCAATGTTCCATTTCTTCTAAATGCTACTAGTCTTAGACTCTTTTGAGTTCGTTTAGGCTATGTTGAGCTTTCAATAACTTAGAGAAACCATCTGATCCTTTGTTTTCACGGGCTTAGTTCTGAGGACTTATCCATTTTTGTCAACTTCTCACTTTCCTTCTTCTTATCCCTACTCTAGTCTTTTTAAAACCTTATCGTTCTATTATACTTTAGCTTGCGATCGATTCCCCTATGATCTTCTGGAACATCGAGACATCACATCTCTCTATTTCTTATTTTATTCTCTAATTAGACCTTTCGATACTTAGAAACCATAGGCTGGAAGGTATACCACTGATGACGCTACTATCATTCCTGGATACTGAATCCCAGCGTTTCTAGCCTTTTGTCCGAAGTATGAATAATTCACAACCTTATGCATTTGAATATTGCGTATGTTTTCCACCTTTACCTTACTTACCTTAAAATCCTGCATCACATCTTATATACCTTTAATGACCTTCCTTCCACATAGGTATAATTCACATTCATAACTTAAAGCTTTATTATAATACTTGCATCTCTAGTGTATACATAATCTGGTGAGAGCTTCATATCGACTTATTATGAGGCTTGTATTCTTATGATGCCCCTATAGAATATGGATATTGTACTATCTCTCTTGTGCCTCTAATATTTAAGAGTGATCCTGCAATGTTCTCAATCATGAGGTCTATAATTTTCTGGGTCCAATAATCAGACTCCTGATTTACTTAGTTGATGTAACTATTTAGTTTCCTCTTTCCTTTGATCAACCTTCGTGTAGGCTTAAGCTATCTTCCGATCTGCGGCTCTTGGTATTAGTTATTACTTTAGGTGTAGGTGCTACTTTCATTGGAGTCAGGAAAGGGGAAAAAGAGCATGTACCTAACTCCCTTTGAACTACTATATATCCTATTCAAAATTGTCATCCTCCTACAAGGAGCTATCTATAGGAAGATATTTCTTTGCCAGCTCAGTCTGGTCGAAAAGAAGCTTGCTTACACCTTGCTTTATGTTGATGAAGATTTATAGCATCATTCAAGTAAATACAGATTAAGATCGTAGAAACATGAGCTTGTGATATAGCTACACCTAATTCCCTTATTGTTTACACTTATGAAAGTATTTATACTTAAAGTTACAACCTAAGATCTATGACCATATTATGTTAATTGTTCGTATTTCGTTCATTCCATCGGTGCTCATCTCCATCTCTGTTTCCAACCTTTCATTTAATATATCCCATGTTCTATCTCGTAGTCACCTAAGCAGCAGAGTCTGTAAACTCAAATGGTCTGAGAGTTGCCTTTGGCTTTTATGGAGTACATACAATGTTGTAGTGAGACTCTTATTACAAGACCATTTCCTCCTTAGGTCACTAGGCTTATGTTGAAGCCTTCTTCCTTATTTCCTTGGCTAGTCATTCATTGTAGCACTTAGGGAGACCTTCTGGATCTCCACACGCATGTGCTCACACAGTTGCTTTCTGAACTGAAGTTTTGACCGTCTTCCAAAACGGGACTCTCTTTTATTTCCATAACACTCATACAGTATCTTTAGCTACCCCAACTCCTACCTGAATACTCCTCAAATATTATAATATCATATCTGCGAGATTGAATTCCCCACGTTGGAGTTCACTATTTCTATCTTGCTCAATCTGTTCTGTATCCTCTTGTCTAGCCATAACTATGCTCTTCCTGAATCAACTACTAACTACTCGTTAGCCCGTTCTCATATCAATATTCCGCGAAATCTTTCTTGGGTTATTTTCTTTGTCTTAACTTACGTCTTGTAATGGCTCCTTATTTATCAATAACATATCAGGCAGAAGCCCTTACTTCTTCTCCTTGACGTCGTGTTTTCGTAATGTCCTGGAATCGTAGCATATTTGTAGGCGTTGAATAAGTACATATTCATCCCTTTTCTAATTTTTATCACATTCCTTCTTTACCATTCCATCGTTACTAGAACCACTTAATTTTGACTTAATATCACGTCACTCCATATTCCCCCTTTCGGGGAAGTACTAAGATTTAGAGCTACGATGACCTACCTACAGATGTTTTATCTCTTCATCTTTAGCATCATTTCACATTATCAATGACCTTTACTCATCTTGCGGTAATCCTTCTGTACCAAGGATAATAAAATTCCTTACTCACGAGGGTGACACTTAGTATAACTGGCACATGCAGTGCCTTAAGCTAAACTTTGCTCACATTGCTTGCTTTAGGGACGCGTCTTCCTGAATGACCATTCTCTAAATTTCTCATGAATCTTCTCCTGTGGTCCATTCGATAATCGCCGGAATGCAATATGAAATTCTCATGATGCTGACTATTAGCAAATCACGTAGACCCTAGTACATGTTTAGTTTATCTTGTTCACCAACCCATATTGATTTCTATTACTCTAGGGATTAACTCTCCCTTCTAGTGGTCGCGTTGGAGTCACAAACTTATTTTTCAAAATGAGATTATAACTTTATGGCCTATATTTTTTTTTCGTCTCAAGGCATGGATCCTCTCGTCTTTTCCTTGACTTGACTATATATCCTATAATACCGTCATTTTCTTTTTCTACCGTTGTCATCCATGCATCACGTCTTACTCATAGCGCTTCATTAACTCTCTTCTCATTTCCTGCTAAGATTTCTATCTAACACTTTATTTTGAAAATTTTAACAGGACGTTCCTTTTCTTATAGCTCCCCTTGCTCCATCTACTGGCTCTTCGGGTTGCCTAACATTCTTTCTTTACTAGGGACGGGAGCCATATTAAGGTAACATTTATCCTTTCAAGGCTTCCAGTGCCTATCTTCATAGTACTCATATCTAGCTGTATTATTCCAGAGTGTACCATCTGGGTATCACACAAGGAGATTTTGTTAGCACATTTACAATATCCTTCGGAAATGTCAACTAACGCAAGAAATTCAACCATAATTTTGGGTTACTCTAACCTCAGTCGGTTCCTGATATTCGTCCTTCTCTTAACTATTTCTGTTAGCTCCCATGGAGCATAATTGAGATGGGTGTGACTAATTGTACATACCTCTGTTACAATTGAAGGTATCTCGAAATGCTTATATTTCTCTGCTTGAATTGTAAATATTGTTTAATTTTCATAAATTGGGTACCTCGTACCCTTCTTAGCCTTGATTTTTTTACTTGCTGAAACTTGTGTCTACCTTCCGATTCTCTTATTCCTTTTTACCGTAAGAGTGGATCGACATTCTTTCCTTAGGGATTCTTATTAAGAAACTTACACGTCTTAGTACACACATGATCTGCTAAATACCTCAAATTTATCCATCATAAGCATGATGAAAATATCGAGTTCCTCTGACTCAACTCTTCCATAGCTATATTGCTTACCGACCGTATTTCTGGATGTAGGCATCGTCGTATCAAGAATAAGATAGAGTTAGGACATTGAGTTCTTACAATTGAGCTCTATGACACGATCTAGAGTAAGAAGAAAGAGTGACAATCCTAAATGCCATGTATCCTCCCGTTTATAGGTGTGGTGACACACCGATAAACAAGACTCTACTAGACACGGCTTGTAGACTCCCTAGGACTAGAACTGTTGTGATACCACTTTTGTCATGACCCAAACCAATGGGCCGTGACGGGAACCCGGTACCTTACTCAACCGAGTACCAACAAAACGTATCATAATATCGTAGGTAACTGAGCTGGAAGCCTACCGTGAGATAAGCAGAATACAACGTGAGATACCAACTTATACATAAGACAAACGAGCCTATAAGACCAAATATCCACTTGTATACAGAACATAGGCCGACAAGGCCATATAATTTTTTACGTACATAACATCTTTCTACAAGCCTCAAAGAATACATAATTTTTACAAAGTTCGGGACAGAGTCCCGCCATAAAACAATACACGTCTAAACTATACTAACTAAATGAGCAACTCCGAAGCTAATGGAGCGCACCAACATCTTTCGTTGAACTGGTAACCTACTTTAAGGGCTCTCTATCTATCTATCGGGACCTGCGAGCATGAAACGCAACGTCCCCAGGCAAAAGGGACGTCAGTACGAATAATGTACCAAGTATGTAAGGTACATAAATAAGTACATAACAGACATGGAAGAAATATAGAGTAAATGACTCAACCTGTAAGTCTAGATAACTCTGTAAATCATGAAATAATTGTAGTATCATGCATATGCGTATGAATGTCATGTCGTGCAAAGATACATGTTTCATAACAACATCAGGCCTCTGTGGTCATCCCATCATATCATTTCGGCCACTGTGGGCAAAATCATCAACGTATACCAGCTGATCAGGTGGTGGTGGGTATATAACGCCATACCTTTTCCCATAGACATATATATATATATATACGCGTATATAACCCAATATGTTCATGGGTCAATGTGAATGTATAAATGCATGAAATGCATATGAAATACGTTAATAAAATCTCTCGGTATGTCATAGGCCATTATGCCTCTAATTAATATCATGAAATAAACTTTATCAACTTATATATTTCTGAGACCCATGAACAGATGATAGAATAATATGACACATGGAAGAATAAGAATATACACATCTTTAGCATTTCTACCAATAGAGTATTTTATGGAACTTGTGCATTTTCTCGTTTCGTCCGTTCGTACAGATCATGCCAAAAAGAAAGAAGGTATAGCCTTAACATACCTCAGTCGATTCTCTTGGCAATCCCTTTAACACACGTTTATTTGTACAACACGTAACGGCAAGATCGGAGTAGGAAAAAATCCCTATAATATTTTTGAGAAAGATTGCACCGTACTCCGTTACAATTTCAAAACCTCACTTTGATTTGAACTGATGAAGTCTTGCGTTGCTTTGACATATGCAGATGCATATGAAATGACCCAAAATAATGTGATGAAGTTTTTTTAAGAGTTATAAGACTAATCCACACAAATACTTTTTTTGTTTAAGGTGTTGAAGTTGTTTAAAATAATGTTTTAAGAGTTATATATTTCTTGTATGTGGGACCCACTTTCATAATGACTAATCCACACAAAGACTTTCTTAATTCCACCTTACTCAATGGTTTTAAGAGTCACACCTTAATAAAGTCTTGGCTTCGACGTGACATCTTTGATCTTTACCCAAAAGACCTTAATTAATCACTAATTAATAATTAACTTTGTTAATTCCCCTATTAACCAATAATTAACCAATTGCCCACATAATCAAGAATTATCTCAAATTACTTAAAATACTACTTACTTTTAACACAACCTATACACCTTACTATCATGGCCATGTGGTACCTTGTATGGTACTAGTCTATAAATATCGGGTATTTTAGCTCGGACCGTATTTTATCTCAAAATGTCAAACTTCGACAAAAAATCATTTTCTTTTATTGCTTACCCTCTTACATTCAAAAATTTACTCATCGCTTGTTTGATATAGCATAATTTATAGAATCTCAAAATAATCTCAATCTCGAACTTACGTCGATTAAATTACGACAAAACTTTAACATATGAAAATGCGGGATGTAAATCTCATTTCCGAGCTCCACCAATTTACTTATGGCGTACTTTCACGTATGAAAACATGGGGTGTAAGGGAGTGAGGATCTTTTTAGGTCATGCGGGGTTCTATCGCGGATTCATCAAGGACTTTCGTAAGGTAGTAAACCCCTTGTGTAAACTTTTGGAAAAGGATGCCAAGTTCCATTTCAATGAAGATTGTATGAAGGCATTCGAAATGCTCAAGTTCAAGTTGACTATTACTCCTATTATCACCACACCGGATTGGAGCTTACCTTTTGAGCTCATGCGTGATGCAAGTGATGTGGCGGCTGGAGCGGTGTTGGGGCCACGTTTCAACAAAAAATTTCATCCGGTCTACTATGCTAGTAAGACAATGAATGATGCCCAAGTCAACTACACAGTTACCGAAAAAAAGCTCCTTGCTATTGTTTTTTCTATGGAGAAGTTTCGCTCGTACTTGATGGGTACAAAGGTGATTGTTCACACCGACCATACAGCTTCGATATTTGATGAGCAAGAAATATTCTAAGGCAATACTAATGCGGTGGGTGATTCTTTTGCAAGAGTTTGATCTAGAGATTCAAGACCGTAAGGATAGTGAAAACTATGTGGCGGACCACTTGTCTCGTTTGGAGGAGGAAGGGAGGCCACATGATGTCCTTGATAAAAATGATTTATTTCCCGACGAGCAACTCCTAGTCATTTCTATGACCGGGATGCCATGGTTCGCCGACTTAGCCAATTATCTTTTGAGTGGCATTGTACCCAATGAGTTCTCTTCAAACCAAAGGAAGAAGCTCAAACGGGATTGCCTTGACTATTATTGGGAGGAGCCTTATCTCTTCCTGATTTGTACCGATGGTGGGACTCGATGATGTGTACCGGAGGAAAAAATGGATATTCTTGAGGCTTGACATTCTTCTCCATATGGTGGTCACCATGCTAGAACGCAAACAAAAGTGTTGAGTTGTGGATTCTATTGGCCTACTCTTTACAAGGACGCTAGCGATCTCGTCAAGCGTTGTGATGAATGTCAAAGGGAAGGTAGGATTTCTAAGAAAAATGAGACACCCCTCACCACCATCTTGGAGATTGACACCTTTCATGTGTTGGGCATTGATTTCGTGGGTCCATTCGTGAACGCTTGTGAGAACACTTACATATTGGTAGTTGTGGACTATGTTTCAAAGTGGGTTGAAACCGTGGCTTTTCCCAACAATGAAGCTCGAAGTGTGGTGGCAATTTTGAAAAAGAACATCTTTACGAGGTTTAGTACTCCAAGGGCTATTATTAGTGATGGGGGATCGCACTTTTATAATAAGGATTTTGATACCTTACTCAAAAAGTATGGTGTCGCTCACAAAGTGTCGACCCTCTATCATCCTGAAGCAAGCGGAAAAGTTGAAGTCTCCAACCGGGAGATCAAGAGTATTTTGTCAAAGACCATGAATGCCAACCAGGCGGATTGTTCAAAGAAACTTGATGATGCTATTTGGTCTTATAGGACGGATTAGAAAACACTGATTGGTATGTCTCCATATCGGTTAATGTTCGGGAAAGCTTGTCACCTACCGGTGGAACTTGAGCACAAGGCTATGTGGGCATTGAAGAAGCTTAATCTTGAATGGGATGTCGCCGCAAACTTAAGGGTGGCATAATTGAATGAGCTTGATGAATTTCGGTACCATGCATTCAAGTTCGTCCTTATACAAGGACAAGATGAAGTATCTCCATGACAAGTACATCCGGAACAAGGAGTGCAAAGAAGATGATCTTGGAGATTGACATCTTTGATGTGTGGGGCATTGATTTTGTGGGTCCGCTCGTGAGCTCTTGTGAGAACACTTACATATTGGTAGCTATGGACTATGTGTCAAAGTGGGTGAAACCGTGGCTTTTCCCAACAATGAAGCTCGAGGTGTGGTGGCATTTTTGAAAAAGAACATCTTTACAAGGTTTGGTACTCTAAGGGCTATTATTAGTGATGGTATTCAAGTTCGTCCTTATACAAGGACAAGATGAAGTATCTCCATGAAAAGTACATCCGGAACAAGTAGTTCAAAGAAGATGATCTTGTGGTATTGTTCAATTCTCGGTTGCGGATGTTTTCGGGCAAGTTGATGTCCAAGTGGAGTGGTCCATTTGAGGTTGTGCACGTGATACCCTTTGGTGAATTAGACTTGAAGAACAAAAATGATGAAGTGTTTAGAGTCAATGGTCATCGGGTGAAACATTATCTTGGCAAGGTTGATGATGGACACGTTGTGGCGTTGATTAATTTCAAGTGATTGATAGTAACCTGCGTCGTGCCACGACGTTAAATCAGGCGCTTCTTCCGAGGCAAACCATGTTTCTTTTCATTTTTCATTTTCTTCCTTTTAAATAGGTTTTCTATTGAGCTAACTGGTTTTGAAGTGAATTGCAGGAATGAGTGTGCGTTGCAGGGACTGTAAGTGAAAAAAATTGGCCAAGTGTTGAAATTATGCGGACCGCACAAAAATGATTGCAACCGGAGAGAAGACTCTGCAGCCGCACAATTCTTTGTGCGGCCACACAACTGGAGACCCAAATATGTGAACTCCCTGAAGTTTGATGTTGCAGAAGACACGCCAATATGCGGCCGCACACAAAAATGTTCGAATCGCACAAATTTCTGTGGCCGCACTCACTTTTTTGCAGACCGCAGAAGCTCAATTCAAGTGTAGGTAAAGAGTGCGGACCGCACTCAAAATTGTGTGGTCGCACTCATATCTCTTTTTGACCGACTTGGTCAAACTATAAATAGGGCTTTTCAACACTATTCACACCTTACACTCTCTGAACTCCTAAGCCCTAAGCAAACACCATGCACTGAAAAACAATTCACAATACTCACTCACAATAAGTTTATCAAGTTAGATTCTCACTTGCATCATTCATCACTGGTATGTTCAATCCATGTTAAATTTTTGTCCATTTTTCTTAATTTTTGTTTTTGTTTTCTTTGATTAGTTTAGTTATTTTAGGCAAAAAATGCCAAATGTGCTTATTATGTACTTAAAACTCCTATGGGTAGTTTCATATATGTTCATTACAGACTGGGCAGACCATTAATCATGTTAGTTTGTGCATACCATGTCTAATTTGTGAAAAATTGCATGAACCCTAAATTCATTGCTGTAAATGTTCAAATTGTGCGGCCGCACACAAATTTGTGTGGTCCACATACCACTTAATTAGGGAAAATGGTGTTTGAAAAGTGCGGATCGCACTCAAAATTATGCGGTCCGCAGAAAAATTGTGTGGCCGCGTAAAAACGTGTGCAACCACACTTTTGAACTTTAGAGAACCAGTATCTCAGGATTAGATTTGTGCGGTCTGCACTTCAGGATGTGCGGCTGCACCCACAATTATGCGGTCTGCACTTCAGGGTGTGGGGCTGCAGTTTAAGAATTGTGCGGTCTGCATATGATAGTCTGCGGCCGCACTCAAAATTTTGCAATCCGCACTGTCTCCTTTGATGATCATTGTCCTGCAACTGTTCTGCAAATATTTGAATTGTTTTGAACTCAACTAACCTATGTACCATGTATTGTAAACAATCGTTAGAACACGTGTTAGAGGCGATGTGAAAAGGGAGAGGTGAATTCTCCCGAGGCAGAGGAAAAGTCACTCACCCACTGGGAGTGCAATCTAAGCCAATTTCCAAAAAGACGATCACCGAGAGAGGAAGGGCCACAGAGCCCTCAGAATCCAGTTCCTATGCCCCATCCAGGGAAGCCTCCGAGGTTCATTCAATGGAGGTCCAACCTGAGGCCCAGTACCAACCACCCTAACTCACTAGTTGTGATTAATTGCGCAATGAACGCTTCAGTACAGTTAGTTCTTTGGGAGGTTCCGATGCGGGAAGCCAGGGTTCTGAGCCCTCTTCTACACCTACTCCTCTAGCACCAGTAGAAATTGATGATGATGATGATGATGATGTCCCGGATGATGGTAGAGGGTGGGACACTCGAATGGGCAGACTAGAGAGGTCAAAGAAGAAGGAAGTCTTGGAGGATTGGTTCGTGAGCTTGCCCAAGAGATCACAAGGTTCCGGGAATTGTGGGCCAAGAGATCGTTCACACTTGGGCGATAGTTCTTAATGAAGGATTTGGATATTCACAATTCTCATGTCCTTAGACAGTTCCGGGAGCGGAAGGGGTGGAAGTGATTCACCCATAGTGTCATCGATGCAAATGAGCAGTTGGTTAGGGAGTTCTACGCCAATGTGGCTCACATCAAGAAGGGGACCAAAGTGACAAAAGTGAGAAATTTGAAAGTCTGCTCTTACTCCTGCTCTTTGAACACTTATGTGGGCTTTGAAGAGGTAGAGGCAGTCTAGAATTTTGAAATTCTTGCTATGGGTGATGCAGCTCACCCTTGGCTAGCTGAGATGTTACCTGCTTCAGGACCACCACCACCATGGATTATAGCTGGAGTTCTTATCCTCCGGGCCACCCTCAATTTTGAAGCTAAAGGGTGGTAGACCTTCTTGTGTAGCCGTATTGATCCGAGTTTGAATAAGATTAATCTCCCACTTCCCCAGGCAGTTCTGGTGGCTTCTATAATGAAGGGGTACCTGATCAATGTGGGTGCCATCATGTCGACCAATATCATACTAGTTGTCCGAAAAAGTGAAAAATCCTACCCTTATCCAAACACCCTCGCTGAGTATTTCAACGATGCAAGGGTGGAGATGAGGCCATATGATACAAAAGTAAGGTCCAAGAAGCCCTTCTCATGGTACCACTTGAAAGGTGCGGACAACCCCAAGTTCAAGGGTAAGGGAACTACCACCACCACCATCGGTCAGTATAATGAACCATCGGTGGTGGGTACACAGTCTGCTGCTGAGCCATCTACAGCTGACATGCCTTCCATAATAGCTGGGTCCTTCTACCTGGATAGCTGCCATGCCACCACCTTCATCTTCTAGGCCAGCAGGTTCAGTAACAGTGCCAGCCTCATCCACTTATCCACTTACTGCGTTGCGAGTCTCCTAGACTTTGGCGAGCCTCAACAACTAGATGCAGATAGCCACTTCTAAGTTGTCTCACATATCCAGTATTGTTGCAGCACAGTTTTCTACCCAAGCAGAACCATAGGTCCCTCCGTCATTAGAGGAAACATTAAAGAAGATTATGGATAACTAGAAGACAGTTATGGACACACTTGTGGCTCATTGGGGAGATATTGAGGAGTTAGCCAAGCAGGTGAAGAAAATGAAAAAAATCCCAGGCTTCAATGAAATCAGTGGAGAGTTTGATAAAGGAGGTGACGAAACTAGCAGCAGCGCGTGATTTTCTATTGGAATTACTAATGGAAACAAATCCATCAGTACCAGCAGACCCAGCAGCACCATCACCAGAGGCACCAGTTGGCTAGTCTGATGAGCCAGATCCTGCTACCTCCACTGTCGCGCCCCCCTTTTTCCTCTCCTTTCGGATTAATCAGGGTTTTTGACATTATTGGGACAACTCATTTCCTTTTCGAAAAAGGGATGTAAGGAATTTGAAGAGTCGCCAGCTAACGAATTAAGGTGCATTAGGGCACCTATTACTGATCATTTATAACACTAATTGTATAACCAGATATTGGGTAAGGGCTTGAAGTTACTTCAAGGGGAAGGTGTTAGTAACCCCTAGAAGTCCACAACTATGGGTCCCAGCCAAACTTACTTTGTGAATCAATCAGGTGCAGATAAGCAGTCTAAGCACACATATGTAAACAAGTAAAGGGTTTAACAGATTAGAAGTCTAAGCACACATATGTAAATGGGTGAAAGGGGTCCTAAGTTATTTATCCTATAGGATCATATCCATGCAATTCCCGGTAATCATTCCTCAATGAGGGGCTACACGTTGCATTAGCGCACAGGTCATCATATCATTTTCTACCCATTATCCCACCCCTTAGCGGTTATATAAGCGAGATGATTAACGAACTCTAAGCGTGTTGTTACCCATTCCTTCCTTGTGGTCCTGGAGGAGTTTAGGACCTCTAAATTTGGGCAGTTCTAGACAATCCTAAGGTGTTTTAAAAGAGAAAAAATCTAGGCGACAAACAAATAACATGTAGGACTTGTCAAATAAAGGGAAAGCAGTTAGAAGGCTCATGTTTACCTCCACATGTATATAGCAAATAAGCAGCACGTCTCAAACACAAAGTTCAGATAAATTCTTTAGAGAAATCCCAAAAAAGGATATCTAGGTGAGCATTAATACGCAGAACATGCAGCACTGGTTAAGAACTAAATGACATGGTCCTAATAAGTTTGCCTACTGATATCCAAAACATGTTAGACTTAAGCAGTTTATAAACAATCAGAACACAGTTTCTCCTTTTTTTTTTACAAAAGGATTAATTACCTAAGGCTTTCCTAGGTGTGGGACTATATGCAATCCTAGTTACAGGAACTGTTTAACAGCTTAAGATTATTCAACCAGTGAGCATGATGACCTAGGTGATACAGATTATACCCCATTTGTATGTAGAGACATAATATCTATGCATGAGGCTATTTTTTAAAACCTTTTCATGGACAATTATTTATTTAGTCGAAATAGACATGGTTCAAACAAATACAAACAGAGTTCCCTAAAACATGGTATCTAATGCATACAAAGGATGACTATTTTTTATTAAGGCAGGATTATTAACCCAGTAGAAGGATCTCTAAGTGAGAGTACTTATGCAGAATTAAAGAATGGAATAGTGATATGTAGTATACTGAAGCAATAAACGTGAAGACCCTAAGAACAAGATATCTAATGCACAGGTTTAACATGGTTTGCACGCAAATAAACACGCCAACCCTAGAACATGATTTCTAATGCAGATTTGCAGAATGTAAAGCCTATAGACATGATTTCTACCCGGCTTTACCCACGGTATCATACAACTACCCTCCTTTTTTATTAGTCACCCCAATATCTATTTACAAATAATTATTAAAGGCCAATGATTGAATAAATTACATAAATAAAATATAAATTAAGCTATATGGATCCTGAAGCAGGCCCAAAGAAAACTTGGGAGTACTAGGCCTTCAGTAGGCTCAAATGCCAAGGATTTTGTAGCCAAGTTTGTGTCCAGGTGTGTCGGATTTCCCTAAGGACCTCAAGGATCCCAGGCAGTGCTCATACCCAAATTTTTTCATAATAAAGATTGAGTATGTGCAGTGTGGAATGGCCAGCCCCAGTGTGCCAGAGTTCAAAGGAATCTCAAGAGGATTCCAAGGCAGTATACACACTAGAGGGGCAGAACCTAGGGACTTAGGAGTAAAGTGAGAGTGCGTGACATAGTTTTGAAAATGTTTTGACAAAAAAACAGTATTGAAATGACTCTATAAGAAAGAGGTTTTCTAAAAAAAGTAGAACTGATTTAGTAGTAAAAGCAGTTTGAAAACAATGTGAACACTTATAGAAAATCAGCAAACAACCTAATTGGCTACAGAACAAACAGGTCCAACAGTACTTAACAACGAATTTCACACATGGGTTATGGGAATTAGGGACACATAGAATACACATCAGTGTATAGTGGCAGCACATAAACAACAGAATGCATAGAAGTTTTCAAGAGTTTTATAGGATTAAGAAGTTAGTCATACAATTGGTGGTAGAGACATAGAGCAGAGATCACAGAATAACCATGTGGAAAATATACTGGATCAGTTAAGCATAGAGACATAGTTACTTTGGGATACTAGACACCTTAGCAAAGCAGATTAAACCAGAACCTAAGTAAACAGATTAGGCAAACAATCATAAGAATTCCTAATTCAAACATGCTGACATACTTAACAAGCAGATTGAAACATGCTAGATAAAGCACTAGGCAGAATTAGACATACTAATAACATGTTTAACAAAACCAAATTCAAACATGATAGGTGAAGCAGTAATTGAGCAATGTAATTTAGACATGCTAGTTACATATTGAACAACAAGATAGTAAGCAGGAACAAGACTGGAAATCAATGAACTAAAGCAGCAATAGAACACATAGAGTTTGGACTTTGAAATTGAATCAGGACACACCAGTTAAGGAGGGAAAGCACAGAGTATAGAGCAGAAGTTGTATAATAACTAGTCTTGGCTTATAGCCGGATAGAGCAGTGAAAGTTGCAAGTAACAGAGAAGAGTAAAGAGAGTCTTTTAAGTGTAAGAGAGTTTCTTAGAACTAGTGTTCGTGTCCCAAAAGTGAGAATAGAGAAGAGTATATATAGTAGTTAAGAGCAAAACAGAATAAGGTAAAGGAGATCAATCACTCGTCAATTAAGGAAATCACTGAATCAATTCAAACGCCCAATCAGTATAGTCTTCCTTAATTAAGGGTAATTACCCAACTGTAAGGACATGGATTAATTAAGGCAAGTGGTTCAAATCAGACAATATAAAGAAGTACATAATAAAATAATCAGGGGTCTAATTAAGGACAGAATGATGTAAAGGAATCAATAAATATACAGGCAATCAAATAAGGCAAGAATGGCTTATTAAAGTCGTGAATAAGAGATATAATCAAGAATCAGCACATAAGTTTAGCAGAGGGGATCAGTAAATCAGAATTCAAAATAATACTGATTTAAGGGAGGAAAATATAGTTTCCACAAATAAACGAATAGGCTAAATAAATTTCATAAACGCAGAAATTAGTCGAGAAATCGAATCAGAAACCCTAATAGATGCGTACAAGGGTAAAAATCACAACGAATTTAAATTAGACTGAGGAAAAATCATGAGAATCAAAGCAAAGAACAAAACAGTATAACGAGTAACACGGTCAAGCTTACAATCCAAGCAAAAATATTAGAAAATTGGAGTTTTATCATAAATCAACTAAAATCCAAACAATCTTAGCATGAATCAACCAGTAACACTTAGGAACAATGATTAAACACTCGAAAATTAGAAAAGCTTTGAGAAGGTGAGTTCAGTAAACCCTAGATCTAGGTAAAATGGAGAATCAATCGAAAAACCAGAATATTTTTATGAAAAACATGTGAAATATGTCTGATTCATCTCAGATCTGGGCAGATCTGAGAAGTTCAGGGATAAAAAAATAGGGTTTTTAGAAATAATACAGAGATGAAGACATAGGTTTAGAAATCCACAGGTTTAGGCAAAAAATAAAAAGATCTTACTCAAAATTGAGCCATGGTGGCCTGAAACAGGCGAGACAGGATCAAAGTCATAAGTGGACTGGTCCTAGCCCCTTGAGGACCTCAGAGACAGAAAAACACGGCGTAATATACCCATGAGAGGACTGAGGGTGGTGAGGAACCACCATGGTTGATAGTGGAGAGTGACGGCGAGGGAGACTTAGAGTTAGGTCACAGAGGATTTGGAGCGGCGGATAAGGGGTGACGGCGAAGTGAAAGAGAGAAAATGAAAAGGTTTGGGGGGTTATTAGGTTTAATTAAAGATGGGGGACCTGGACCATTGATAAAAAATGATCAATGGTCAGGATTACACGGGGTATTGGGTTGGGGCGGATTAAGGTTTGGACCTAAGGGATTGGGATACATTATAAGGGTATTGGGCTGCTTAATTTTAGGCTAAAAAATTGAAAAATTAAAAGGTTGTTTGTTAAATATCAAAAGTAATTGAATAGAAATTAATTTGTAAAATAATTAACGAATTACAAAAGTGATTTTATGCATGGAAATGTTTTAAAAGTAATTATTTAGTATTTAAAAATGCAATGGACTAATTTCCGTTAAAAATAACACGAAAATTATATGCATGGGCTATAATTGCAAAGTTATTGCGATTATAGCCAAAAAGGTGCCAATTTGTCTATTTATGGAATCATATGGACTCAATAGGACCATAATAGTAATATTAAATCAAGACAGGTTTTTGAAATCATTTGTGATGCAATTTTATGATTATTTATAAAAAAAATAAAATACTGAGCCAATTATTAAAAAAAATATGAAATTGTGGGAAAATACCAATTGGTGCTAATGCACGATTTTGAAGACATATATGCAATTAAAAAATTATTTTGGTAAAAATTGAGTATCAACAGCTGCCCCTCTTTACCCGGAAAGGATGAAAGAGTTGTCGGGTAAAGATATGATGGCCAATTTCGACCGAGCGAAACGGTTTTGATATTTAGGCCGCACTCTGGATTCTGAGCTACCTACATATCCCTGATTTTATAGGAATCAGGCTGTGTGTAGTTCTGGATCCATTGGCGAAATATATCGATGAAGTCATCACAAGAACGGACGCAATGTTTCGGGATAGGCGAAGGATGGGTTAAGGTGAAACGCCAGGTTTTGAGATAACTGAAGGGACCGGAGCGGGATTGCGGTTGATTACCGGGCCACCTGCAAGTAAAGAAACCTACAACCATATATTTGTGCGGAAATTTAAACATGATGCAGGTTCCCTTCGGACCATGAAAGTTATCTTCGGACGGTTGAGGATGACATCCTTAGACCATGACGTCCTGGGCCATGAATTGTTCGGTGAGAGATTCACAGGCCATGAAATGATGTTCTCGGGCCATGAAGGGGGTGCCTCCGAACCATGACGCCTTTGAATAAAGATATGCAAGTTGAGAGATCCTCAGGCCATGACATGGAGTCTTCCGGCTATGAGGATGATGCCTTTAGACTATGACGCCTTAGGATAGGTTGGCGGTATTTCAGCCCATGAGATACAATAATATGATGTCAACAAGACAAGGCTTAGTCTTGTGAAGTGGAGGGCAGAGCTTAGCCCAAAAGAAGAGCAAAGTAGATAATGTCGGAGAGACAGCACTTAGTCTCGGCGAAAGAATGTAAATTGGAGGCAGAGCTTAGTCTCATGCAGGTATGGAGACAGAGCTTAGTCTCATGCAAATGAAGGCAGAGATTAGCCTTATGCAGATGGAGGCAGAGCTTAGCCTCATGCAGGATGCGGAGGTAGATCTTAACCTCATGCAAGGTGGTGATAGAGCTTAGTCTCATGCAAGATGCGGAACAGGGCTTAGTCCCATGCAAATGAAGGCAGAGATTAGCCTTATGCAAAGGGAAGGTAGAGGTTAGCCTTATGCAAATGGAGGCAGAGCTTAGCCTCATGCAAGATATGTGGGTAGAGCTTAACCTCATCCACGATGTGGACAGAGATCTTAGTCTCATGAAAATGAAGGTAGAGATTAGCCTTATGCAAAGGGAAGGTAGAGGTTAGCCTTATGCAAATGGAGGCAGAGCTTAGCCTCATGCAAGATATGTGGGTAGAGCTTAACCTCATCCACGATGTGGACAGAGATCTTAGTCTCATGCAAATGAAGGTAGAGATTAGCCTTATGCAAATGGAGGAAGAGATTAGCTTTGTGTAGATAGAGGCAGGGCTTAGCCTCATGCAAGATACGGAGGTAGAGCTTAACCTCATGCAAGATGTGGGACAGGACTTAGTCCCATGCAGATTAGGGCAGAGATTAGCCTTATGCGAGTGCGGAAGGAAGAGATTATCCTTATGCAAGGGAAGGCAACATTTAGCCTTATGCAGAAAGTAGAATGAATAGTAAATAGTAGCAGAATTTCTTAGCTGGTAGAAGATTTTGATAACGCGATTTGTGAGGATTGTGAATTTGCGGCATGTCTATCCTTTGTTCGTGCATCCAAAGAAAAATCGTCAGTTTTGTAGATGGGGGAGGTTGGTTCATGTCCCTGCTGGCTTTGCTTGTAAAGCTTTGCTTGGTCTGATGATCTCGTTCGCATCATCGGGGTAGCGTTTGGCTAAACAGAGTTACCTTACAAGTAAGCATGCATAGTTTTGTAAAGAAATATTAAAAATGTACTTTAAAAATTTTAGATGAACCGACGATCGTGACAAGATCCGAGACATTGCAACCTCTTTTGCTATAGAATTTTGAGGGTCCTCCTCAATATTCTACCCCATGTAGATAGATTGACATCTCCGACTGTTGTACATGTTGCGATCGACTAAACTTGCTTCGGGATTTTTAGGGTCCTCCTCAAAATTCTGACCAAATTTCCCATTGTGGAGGAAATAAGATTTTTATTGAATTGTGACCGCACCCACAGGGCTGCCTACGAATCCCCTCTTAAACAGGAATCAGAACAAGCGTAGTTCAATTTACATCATTTGAGAAAAGTATAAAGAGTTACACATAGTATCTCTTGACTGCATCTGAATTGATCGGTTTTGGCCAGACTTCTCCATCCATTTCTGCAAGTATGAGAGCTCCTCCTGTCAATACCCTGTGAACCATGTATGGACCCTGCCAGTTGGGAGAGAATTTCCCTTTGGCTTCATCTTGATGCAGAAAGATCTTCTTCAACACCAGCTGCCCCGGTGTGAACTGTCTAGGCTTGACTCTTTTTTTGAAGGTTCTGGTGATTGTGTTCTGATAAAGTTGTCCGTAACACACTAAATTCATTCTTTTCCCTTCTATGAGGGCTAGTTTCTCACAACGACTCCTTATCCATTCTGCGTCGCTGAGCTAGCTTCTTGTATGATTCTCAAGGAAGGAATCTCCACTTCGGCAGGAATTAAAGCTTCCGTACCATAAACCAGTAAGTAAGGAGTTGCCCCGGTTGATGTGTGGACTGTGGTGCGGTATCCCAATAAGGCAAATAATAGCTTTTCGTGCCACTGTTTGTGATTTTCTACCATGTTTCTCAGTATCTTCTTGATATTCTTGTTGGCGGCCTCAATAGCTCCATTCATCTAAGGTCTATAGGTTGTGGAATTCTTGTGCTTGATTTTGGAAGTCTCGCACATGGCCTTCATCAGGTCACTGTCGAGGTTGGAAGCATTGTCGGTGATGATTGATTCTGGAACTCTGAACCGACAAATAATCCGGTCGCGGACAAAGTGTGCCATGACTTTCTTAGTCAGTGCTTTGTAAGATGTTGCTTCGACCCATTTTGTGATGTAATCAATAGCTACCAAGATGAACATGTGCCCATTTGAGGCGGTGGGCTCGATCAGACAGATGACGTCCATTCCCTAGGCGGTGAATGGCCAAGGTGAGCTAGTTGCATTGAGCTCATTTGGTGGTACTTTTATCATATTTGCATGTACCTGACATTGGTAGCACTTCCGAACATACTGGATGCAGCCTGTTTACATGGTCACCCAGAAATAATCGGCTCTGAGTATCTTTTTGTCCAAGATAAAACCATTCATATGCGGGTCGCAGGTCCCAGCATGTATTTCTTCAAGTAGCTTAGAAACTTCCTTTGTGTCAACACAACTCAGTAATCCCAAGTCGGGAGTTCTCCTGTATAGGGTTCCTCCGCTATGAAATAAATTGTTGGTCAACCTCCGAAGCGTACGTTTTTGTGTATGATTCACGTGCTCTGGGTGCTCCCCTTTTGCCAAGTATTCCTTGATGTCGTGGTACCAAGGATTCTCGTCTGCTTCCTCTTCAACATGGGCACAATATGCTGGGTGGCTATGGATCTTCACTGGAATATGATCAATAAAGTTTTTATCCGGATGCTATATCATGGATGATAATGTGTCCAGTGCATCGGCAAAGTCGTTATGAATTCTAGGGACGTGCCGAAATTCTGTCTTTGTGAAGCTCTTTCTCAATTTTTACACATGGTGCAGATATGGAAATATCTTGGAATTCTTGGTGGCCCATTCTCCTTGTACTTGGTGTATAAGCAAATCTGAATCTCCAGTTACCATCACTTCTTGAATATTCATGTCAGTGGCCATGTTGAATCCTAGTATGCAAGCTTCATACTCTGCCATGTTGTTGGTGCAAGGAAATCTGACTTTGGCAGATACCGGATAGTGTTGGCCAGTTTCTGATACCAAAGCAGCTCCAATGGAGACTCCTTTGAAATTTTCCGCTCCATCAAATAACATCCTCCAACCATCATAGGACTCAGCAACGTCTTCTCCTATGAACAATACTTTATCATCGGGAAAATATGTTTTCAAGGGTTCGTATTCTCCTCCCACAAGATTTTCTGCAAGATGATCTGCCAATTCCTGTCCCTTTACCGCTTTCTTAGTCACATAGATGATGTCGAACTCACTCAGTAGGATTTTCCACTTAGCCAGCTTTCCAGTGGACATAGGTTTCTGGAAAATATACTTCAAGGGATCCATCCTTGATATGAGATATGTTGTGTAGGCACAAAAGTAGTGTCTTAGCTTCTGAGCGACCCAGGTTAGAGCACAACAGGTACGTTCCAGTAGAGAATATCGTGCCTCTTATGGAGTGAATCTTCTTACTCATATAATAGACAGCATGTTCCTTTCTCCATCTCTCGTCATGCTGCCCCGGAACGCAAGGTAGAGTAATAAGGGTCTACCTGGCTCTGGCGGAACCAAACTTGATGGCATTGATAGGTATTCCTTTATTTTGTCGAAGTCCTTTTGACAATCCTCGGTCCATTTGGTTGCGGCGTCTTTATTTTACATCTTGAAGATTGGTTCACATATGACTGTGGACTAGGCTATGAATCGGCTGATGTAATTTAGCCGTCTCAGAAAACTCATTACATCCTTCTTGTTCTTTGGTGGTGGCAGCTCCTGGATGGCTTTGACTTTTGATGGATCCATTTCTATTCCTCGGCGGCAGACGATGAACCCAAGCAATTTTTCGGCACGAACCCCGAATGCACACTTTGCAGGGTTTAATTTCAAGTTGTATTTTCGCAATCTGTTGAAGAACTTCCTAAAATCTACTATATGATTTGTGGATTTCATGGACATGATTATGATGTCATCCACATATACCTCGATCTCCTTGTGTATCATGTCATGGAAGATAGTAGTCATAGCCCTCATGTAATTGGCCCCATAATTCTTTAGGCCGAATGGCATCATCTTATAACAGTATACTCCCCACGATGTGATGAAAGCCGTTTTCTCAGCGTCCTCATCGTCCATCCAGATCTGATGGTAACCAACGAAGCAATCCACAAATAAATGAAGCTAATGTTTGGCACAATTGTCGATTAGGATATGTATGTTTGGAAGAGGGAAATCATCTTTTGGACTGGCTCGGTTGAGATCCCGATAATCGATGCAAACTCTGACCTTTCCATTCTTCTCTGGTACTGGAACCATGTTGGCTAACCATGTTAGGTATTCAACCACCCTGAGGACCTTGGCGTTGATTTGTTTGGTGACTTCCTCCTTGATTTTCAAACTCATGTTAGGCTTGAACTTCCGGAGCTTCTGCTTCACCGGTGGGAATATTGGATTGGTGGGCAACTTGTGAGCCACGATAGATGTACTTATTCCGGTCATATCTTCGTACCACCATGAAAATATGTCTTCATACTCCTTCAGGAATTGTGTATACTCTTCTTTCTCTGGCGATGACAGGTGGATGTTGATGTGGGTTTCTTTGACAGTCTCTGAATATCCCAAGTTGATTACCTTGGTCTCGTCCAGATTAGACTTAGGCTTGTTCCCAAAGTCCTCTATTTCTCTGACGATTTCCTCGGGTATGATATCTTCTTCTAAATCACTGTCCTTTTGCTGCGTTGTCTCATTGCATGTCACAGTCATTGGTTCATCAAGATAGGAAATAGTAATGTTGTATCGATAAAAGTATTAGAG
Source organism: Nicotiana paniculata (assembly GCA_005239505.1). Classification (NCBI taxonomy): domain Eukaryota; kingdom Viridiplantae; phylum Streptophyta; class Magnoliopsida; order Solanales; family Solanaceae; genus Nicotiana; species Nicotiana paniculata. Next base: position 18,934 of record ML348444.1, on the reverse strand, counting down.
AAAGATGATAATAATAAATACTGATTCATTGAAACATAAAAGCGATTTTCAATAATTTAAACAAATGTTTTGGAATACTGGAGATTTATTTAAAACATAAAAATGCGAAAAGGAAATCATTAGCGAATAAATAAACAGCGTTTGTTCAGTCTTGCTACCCCGGGACTCGTCGGGTCCTAGATGGTCTGACAGTCCTGTTTCTGAGGAATGATCCCTTGCTCACGGCTTGGATGGTAGGGCCTTCCTCCTCCTCCTCCTCCTCAATGATGACACAACAATCCATATCCTCGTCTTCCAAGAATAAGTTCCTTAAGGATGCTAATGCTTCTTCCTCCTCTGGTCCCCCTATGACGTCGGCTTGCTGAAAGTCTGTGCGGTATGGGCTGCTCCAATGGATAGTAAGGACCGCGCAATGGTGGCGTCCACTCATCGTACTCTTGCCAAGTGTACTGGTAGCCCAGGCCAAAGGTAGTGATGTGACGCTTCAACTGTATCCGCTTGGAAATGCCTTCAAGATCCTTACCGAGACCCTTGCCAGGTTCGTATCCGCTCCATCATTATGCTTTCAATCTTACCACTCCACCACTCATCCTTGTTTATTGCATTGACCCACTCGATGTGGTGGTAAGCTTCTCCACCAAGCCTTCTTCTACCTTCAATTACCGGGATAGTCTGGCGGTTGTAGATGGGGTTGCTCCCATCCCCATGGTTGATGACTTCCTGATGATTCCACTCGAATTTTACCGCCTGATGAAAGTTGAGGCCACAGCCCCAACGGAATGTATCCATGGTCGTCCTAGTAACAGATTATAGGACGCGGATATATCTAACACATGCAATTCAACCTCAAACCATGTAGGCCCCATCTGCAAACGGAGACTGATTTCTCCAATGGTGGACTTTTGAGACCCGTCGAAAGCCTTTACATTCATGGATCCTTCTCGTATTTCGTACAGTCCCTTGCCCAACCTCTTTAGTATTGTCAATAGGCAAACGTTAAGGTTGGACCCTCCATTAATCAGAACCTTGGTAATGAAGTAATCTGCATATTGCATGGTAATGTGTAGTGCCCTATTGTGACTCAAGCCTTCAGGTGGTAGTTCATCCTCGTGGAAAGTAATCTTGTGATTTTCTAATACCTGCTCCACCATGTTAGCCATATCTCCAATTGTGATGTTGTTAGGCACATAAGCTTCATTCAACACTTTTATCAGAGCACTCCTATGGGCTTCCAAATTCTGCAGCAATCATAAGATAGATATCTGGGCCGGAGTCTTGTTTAGATGATCTATGACTAAGTATTCCCTGGCTTACTCCTTCCTCCAGAGGTTATCCGACCCTGTCTCAATAACGGGAGGCCTGTTACAAACCTGCTTGCTAAACTCTCCTAAGCGTTCGGGTGTGTAGACCCTTCCAGTCCTGTTCATCCCCTTTGCAACACCAGCTTCTTCTACCTTGACCTTTCCTTTCATTCTAGCTTCAGCTACGTAATCCCAAGGCACGCCATTAGTGTTGAAGGGTGGCGTAGTTGATATTGTCAGTGTAATTGGTGTGGCTACCTTTACTTCGAGTGGAACAGGAGTCACCGCAGGTGGTGCTATTTCAACCTCGAATGGTGCGGGCGTATCTGTAGGCGGTGATATCTCAAACTCGAATGGGACTGATGTATTCACCTCAGCCTCTCCTGATGGATGTATCTGCACTATTATGGGATTAAGGGTAACCACTGGTTTCTTGGGATCGTCACCTTCTTTGATCAACCCGATTGACCCCTCTAGGTCCCATTCTTCATCTATTTTTATCACATTGACGCCTCCACCCCTATGATCTGGGAGGGGGTTATTGCGAACATTAGGAGCAGCTTCATTAGCTTGAATGATTTTGTTGTCGATCAGAGCCCGGACCTTATCCTTCAACGAGCGGCATTCATCAATGGTATGTCCCTTCATGACGGAATGGTATGAACAGGTTTCGTTTGGATTGACCCATTGGAATGGATTCTCTGTGGCTACATCAGGGATGGGAGAGACGTAAACAGCAGCTTTTAGCCTTTCATACAGCTGGTCAATGGGCTCTGCAATGGCGGTATACTGTTTGGGTGGCCTGCGGTCAAAGTTTGGCCGAGGTCTTGGGAATTTTTGGCGAGGTGGAGGTGACTGAAAGTGAGACGGTTGGGAGTTGTATGTGTGATAGGTAGTGGCTGGTTGGGAATATCTGGGAGATGTGGGTTGATATGTAGGTGGAGGTGACGGTTGATATGTGGGTGGAGGTGCTTGGTATGCGATTGGAGAGGTTTGATACATCAGTGGAGATTTGGTTCCCTGTGCAACCATTACTGCTCCTACGTCTTCCTTCTTGCATATACCACCAGACAGCAGGTCTTTGTTGGTAGATTGTAGTGCTTCAAAATTTGTGACCATCCCACTCTTCACGCCCTCTTCAATCCTTTCACCCAACTTGACGATGTCAGAGAACTTGTGATTTTCAATTACCATCAGTCTTTCATAATAATGCGGGTCGTGTGCCCTGTCGAAGAATTTGTTCATCTGTTTTTCATCTAGTGTCGGCCTAACCTTGGCCGCTTCTGACCTCCAATGAGTGGCATACTCGCGAAAGGCTTCAGTGGGTTTCTTCTTGAGATTCTGGATGTAAAATAAGTCCGGTGCATTTTCTGTGTTGAACCTGAATTGATCCATGAAATCCGAGGCCATACTAACCCAATTAGGCCACTTCTTGGGGTCCTGGCTGATGTACCAAGACAAGGCATCCCGTGTGAGGCTCCTCATGAACAATTCCATCCGGATCTTTTCGTCTCTTGCAACTCCGACCAGTTTGTCACAATAGGTCATCAAATGGACCCTGGTATCACCAGTATCGTCGAACATCTCGAACTTGGGAGGTTTGTAACCCTTTGTTAGTTCCACATCAGGATGTATACAGAGATTTTCATAATTCAATCCTTAGATCCCATTACCTCCTTCCATGCCTTGAACTCGGCTAGTCAATTTCTTGAGTTCTTCGGCCAAGTTCCTGATAAGCATATCCTTCTCACTGGATTCCGGTGTGTAAGATATGGGTTGAGTGGAATGAGGTAGAGTCTCCACGTATATGGGGTTATTCTGGTGGCCTGGTGCCTGAGCATAGAGGTGATCGTTGGTGGAGTTTTGTGGTTCAGGAATGATGGGTGGGGTGCTTCGGGGAGTGTGACGGGTATTTTGTTGGTATTGTGGTGGGATGGTTTGATTTTTTGGTGGAGTTATATAGTGGTGAGTTGCAGGAGGATTCTATTTGTTGGGGTATTCTGAGGTGGTGCGGGGTTTTGAGTGTTCGGGTGGCTGACATCCGGAACACTAAGTGAGAAGGAAAAGTTCGCTAGGTTCCGAACACGCTCAAGTTCTCCTTGAAGTTTTAGTAGCCTTTGTTCAAGTTGCGACACAGCATCATTCTGGACCTGAGTACCCCGACTATCCGAAGCCTTTGGGTATTCAACTGGTGTAGCGTTTTCCTTTCTGATGTTATTCAAGTCTTCCATCTTTCCCTTGCCTTGGCCTTTGGGTGGACTAGGAGGAGGAGGAGGTGGAGGGCCCCTGGATCTTGTATGATATGCTTATGATGTCATAATTCACGAACCAACCTTTAGCGAAGGGGAATAGTCAAAAGAAATAAAATAAAAACAAAAGGTAACAAGTCAGTGAGGGTTATGACGAAAGTATTTGCAGCATTGAAACATATATTGTAGGAATGTAAATGCGCGTCTTAATTTGGGTGCCACGTTGTGCCCGAGGTAGGCCTAGAGACAAGTGTATTTGGAGAACTTAGATACCAAAATGCATCATATCATTAATGTAAATAGACGAATCCCGAAACGATACTAAAATAACAAATAGGAAATAAGTCACTAATGACACTTGGCCGTATTACATTTATGAAAGCGAAAAGGTAAATCTAGCCTATTTTTTCCCAGAAGGACCTTCCCCAGATTCGATATTCTTTATTCCATCGAACAAGTTCCCCAGCTGTAGTCTCAGTTGTAGGTACACTCTAGCCAGGTGTCCTCCTTCATTCCCCCCAGCGTTCTGGCAATCCTCGATCCTTTTGATGACTTTGCCCTCCAATTCCACTATTCCTCGCTTCAGATATTCTAGCTTCCTGTTCGAAAGGACAACCATCTCTTTCTATTATTCGATCAGCCTCTTGTTGGTTTCATGTATTTCCCGGTGCTCGTTCTCGGAATCGCGGATCATTTTGCGTAATCGGTTGTACTTGACCTGAGCCTCGGCATCCTCGTCTATGATTTTATTACCTCGGATGGTTCCCGACCTCACTGTCCCGTCCAAGTTGTCTTCCAGCCATGCCTGGTAGAAAGGTGCACATCCTGCATGGTACCTATCTGATGATAAATTCGTCCGTCGGGAACCACTCGAACATCCATTGTACCTGTTCCTCAGTCAGATTATCAAAGAATTCCACCCACTCCTTGGCAGTTTTCGGCTGAGCAAATCTGTCCGGAATGTAAGTCATCCGCTTAGGGTGATGGAAAGCAATGTGATCATTCCAACCCCTTCATGGAAGTTCTTGGCGATATTGTCTCTTTTGAAGGTGTTCTAGGAGCCATAACTGCAGCAACAGGTTGCAACCCTCAAAATGTTTAACTCCTCTTTGGCAATGCTCCAAGGCTCGGTAAATATCAGCTATGATCATAGGGACAATGTTGAAGGTTTGCCCATCGATTTCTTCCATCAAGGCCCTGGTTACCATGGCTAGCCTGGTATGAATCCATTCCTTCTCCGTCAGAAACACTATCAAGCCCAAAAAGCACACAATAAATACGAATACCCTGCGGTGGATGTGACCCAGAGATGTGATGGAAAACTCGTCATGATAGGTACGTTATGAATTGATGTGACGTATCTTTCATACAAGTACTCGAAAGGTATGTAAGATTGTTTCAAAGACTCCAAATCAGCATTCTTCTTCAGGTACCAACATCCCAGGTCTTTTTCCCGTGCGATTCTCAGGTACCAACATCCCAGGTCTTTCCCAAGCTATCCCAGCAAGTCCTCCTATTTCTTCTAAGAGCGGTGTCATTTCAATATTCCCAAAGCAGAATACAGCTCTTTCACTATCCCAAAACAAAGTGGCAGCCTCAATCAACATATTGTTTGGCTGGATGTCCAGAAGAGAAGGTAAATTGCCTAGATGCTTCCTCACGTGTTTCTTATCACTTGAAGGAAGGTCTTCCCACCAGTCTAGGAGCATTGGTGGGATATTGCTGACCATACCGAATTTGGGGACCTCGTGCCTCATTTTCTGCAAGAAAAAAATGGTTAGGCCATTTCCCCTACCAGACTCGACTATTTATACACTTATGATTAACATACAGGCATTTAGTTCTCCAAATTAATGCACAGAACATGATTGTGTCTGTTGGGATTATGAAAACCCCAGTGGACTTTTGAATAAGGCTGTCTTAAAGGGTTATTGTGCGGACGACACATTAATCCGGCTAGGTTTGACCATGATGCATGCACAATATAACAAGAGTAAGGCTTCTATGGGGTTTTAGACTGGTACCCTCGAGCAGACAACTTGAGGGGAAAGGCACAAAACCATCGACTACACCGCTGATCTACTGGTTTTACCGCAAATAAGCCTTTCCGAATTTAGGGGGTGATATAAATAGGAAGAGCGCAACCACCCATCAAGCGTTGCTATAGGATTTGTTTAGGAACGAATGGAGTATGATGTTGAATATCATTATGCAGCAATAAATAAGCAATAAAAAACATGTTGTCATGTATTTGCACGTTATGAGAGCGATAAATACGGCAGTTATAACTGAAAAGCGGTTACAAAAGAAACAAGATAACATGTCAGTTTCATCTTAGGAAAATAAATACTTGGAAAGTAAATAATTAATTGCACATAAAGGGGAAGGGGAAAGGGTGAAAGCATTAAATAAAGAACATTTAGACAAATTCACAAAGCAGTTTGTAATGGTAAAGCCTAGAATCCCCAACAGAGTCGCCATGTTGTTGCGCCCCCCTTTTTCCTCTCCTTTCGGATTAGTCAGGGTTTTTGACATTATTGGGACAACTCATTTCCTTTTGGAAAAAGTGATGTAAGGAATTTGAAGAGTCGTCACTTAACGAATTAAGGTGCGTTAGGGCACCTATTACGGGTCATTTATAACACTAATTGTATAACTAGAGATTGGGTAAGGGCTTGAAGTTACTTCAAAGGGAAGGTGTTAGGCACCCCTCGAAGTCCACAACTGTGGGTCCCGGCCAAACTTACTTTGTGAATCAATCAGGTGCAGATAAGCAGTCTAAGAACACATATGTAAATAAGTAAAGGTTTTAACAGATTAGCAGTCTAAGCACACATATGTAAACAAGTAAAGATTTTAACAGATTAGCAGTCTAAGCACACATATGTAAATGGGTGAAAGGGTTCCTAAATTTATTTATCATATAGGATCTTATCCATGCAATGTCCAGTAATCACTCCTCAATGAGGGCCTACACGTTGCATTCGCGCATAGGTCATCATACCCTTTTCTACCCATTATCCACCCCTTAGCGGTTATATAAGCAATTTGATTAACGAACTTAAGCGTGCTATTACCCGTTCCTTCCTTGTGGTCCCGGAGGAGTTTAGAACCTCTAAATGTGGCAGCTCTAGACAATCCTAAGGTGTTTTAAAAGGGAAAAAATCTAGGCGACAAACAAATAACATGCAGGACTTGTCAAATAAAGGGAAAACAGTTAGAAGGCTCATGTTTACCTACACATGTATATAGCAAATAAGCAGCACGTCTCAAACACAAAGTTCAGTAAATTCTTTAGAGAAATCCCAAGACAGGATATCTAGGTGAGCATTAATATGCAGAACATGCAGCACTGTTTAAGAACTAAATGATAAGGTCCTAATAAGTTTGCCTACTGATTTCCAAAACTTGTTAGACTTACGCAGTTTATAAACAATCAGAACACAGTTTCTCATTTTTTATACAAGGGGATTAATTACCTAAGACTGTCCTAGGCGTGGGACTATATGCAATCCTAGTTACAGGAACTGTTTAACAGTTTGACATTATTCAACCTGTGAGCATTCTGACCTAGGTGATACAGATTATACCCCATTTTTATGTTGAGACATAATACCTATACGTGACAATGTGTTTTTAAACCTTTTCATGGACAGTTATTTATTAAGTCGAAATAGACATGGTTCAAACAAATACAAACAGAGTTCCATAAAACATGGTATCTAATGCATACAAAGGATGACTATTTTTTATTAAGGCATGATTATTAACCCAGTAGCAGGATCTTTAAGTGAGACTACTTATGTAGAATTAAAGCATGGAATAGTGATATGTAGTATACTGAAGCAATAAACGTGAAGACCCTAAGAACAGGATATCTAATGCACAGGTTTAACATGGTTTGGATGCAAATAAACATGTCAACCCTAAAACATGATTTCTAATGCAGATTTGTAGAACGTAAAGCCTATAGACATGATTTCTACCCGTCTTTACCCACGGTATCATACAACTACCCTCCCTTTTCATTAGTCACCCCAATATCTATTTACAAATAATTATTAAAGGCCAATAGGGAGCCTGAAGCAGGCCCAAAGCAAACATGGGAGTACCAGGCCTTCAATAGGCTCAAATGCCAAGGATTTCATAACCAAGTTTGTGTCACGGTGGGTCAGAGTTCCCTAAGGACCTCAAGGATCCGGGGCAGTGCTCATACCCCCAAATCTTTTCACAATAAAGATTGAGATGTGCAGTGTGGAATGTCCAGCCCCAGTGTGCCAGAGTTCGAAAGAATCTCAAGAGGATTCCAATGTAGTAACACACTGGAAGGGCTGAACCTAGGGACTTAGGAGTAAAGTGAGAGTGCGTGAAATAGTTTTGAAAAGGTTTTGACAAGAAAATAGTATTGAAATGACTCTATAAGAAAGAGGTTTTCTAAAAAAAGTAGAACTGATTAGTAGTAAAAGTAGTTTGAAAACAATGTGAACACTTATAGAAAATCAGCAAACAACCTAACTGGCTACAGAACAAATAGGTCAAACAGTACTTAACAACGAATTTCACACAGGGGTTATGGGAATTGGGGACACATAGAATACACATCAGTGTATAGTGGCAGCACATAAACAACAGAATGCACAGAAGTTTTCAAGAGTTTTATAGGATTAAGAAGTTATTTGTACAGTTGGTGGTGGAGACATAATGCGAAGATCATAGAATAACCATGTGGAAAACATACTGGACCAGTTAAGCATAGAGCCAGAGTTAATTTGGGATACTAGACACCTTAGAAAAGCAGATTAAACCAGAACCTAAGTAAACAGATTAGGCAAACAATCATAAGCATTCCTAATTCAAACATGCGGACATACTTAACAAGCAGATTGAAACATGCTGGATAAAGCAGTAGGCATAATTAGACATACTAATCAAAGGCTTAACAGTACCAAATTCAGAAATGCTAGGTGAAACAGTAATTAAGCAATGTAATTTAGACATGCTAGTTACATATTGAACAACAAGATAGTAAGCAGGAACAAGACTGGAATGCAATGAACTAAAGCAACAATAGAATACATTGAGTTTGGACTTTGAAATTGAATCAGGACAAACCAGTTAAGGAGGGAAAGCACAGAGTATAGAGCAGAAGATGTATAATAACTAGCCTTGGCTTACAGTCGGCTAGAGCAGTGAAAGTTGCAAGTAACAAAGAAGAGCAAAGAGAGCCTTTTAAGTGTAAGAGAGTTTCTTTGAACTAGTGTTCGTGTCCCAAAAGTGAGAATAGAGGAGAGTATATATAGTTGTTAATAGAAAAACAGAAAAAGGTAAAGGAGATCAATCGCTCAGCAATTAAGGAAATCACTGAATCAATTCACACGCCCAATCAGTATAGTCTTCCCTTAATTAAGGGTAATTACCCAACGGTAAGGACAGGGATTAATTAAGGCAAGAGGTTCAAATCAGACCAAATAAAGGAGTAAAGAATAAAATAACCAGGGGTCTAATTAAGGAAAGAATCATGTAAAGGAATCAGTAAATATATAGGCAATCAAATAAAGTAAGAACGACTAATTAAATTCGTGAATAAGGGAAATAATCAAGAATCAGCACATAAGTTTAGCAGAGCAGATCAGTAAATCAGAATTCAAAATAATACTGATTTAAGGGAGGAAAATATAGGTTTCCACAAATAAACAAATAAGCTAAATAAATTTCATAAATACATAAATCAGTCGAGAAATCGAATCAGAAACCCTAATAGAGACGTGCTAGGGTAAAAATCACAAGGCATTTAAATTAGACTAAGGAGAAATCATGATAATCAAATCATAGAACGAAACAGTGTAACGAGTAACACGGTCAAGCTCACAATCCAAGCAAAAATATTAGCAAATTGGGGTTTTATCATAAATCAACTAAAATCCAAACAATCTTAGCGTGAATCAACTAGTAACACTTAGGAACAATGATTAAACACTCAAAAATTAGAAAATCTTTGAGAAGGTGAGTTCAGTAAACCCTAGATCTAGGCAAAACGAAGAATCAATCGAAAAACAAGAAGATTTTTATGAAAAACATGTGAAATAGGTCTGATTCATCTCAGATCTGGGCAGATCTGAGAAGGTCAGGGATAAAAAATTAGGGTCTTAGAAATAATACATAGATGAAGACATAGGTTTAGAAATCCATAGGTTTAGGCAAAAAATAGAAAGATCTTACTCAAAATCGAGCCATGGCGGCCTGAAACAGGCGAGACAGGATCAAAGTCATAAGTGGACTGGCACTGGCCCCTTGAGGACCTCAGAGATAGAAAAACTCGACGTAAGATATCTATGAGAGGACTGAGGGTGGTAAGGAACCACCATGGTTGAAGGTGGATAGTGGAGGAGAGGGAGAGTTAGAGTTATGTTAGAAAGGATTTGGAGCGGGGGGAAGGGGTGACGGCGGAGTGCAAGAGAGAAAATGAAAAGGTTTAGGAGGGTTCATTAGGTTTAATTAAGGAAGGGGGGCCTGGACCGTTGATCAAAAATGATCAACGGTCAGGATTAGATGGGGTATTGGGTTGGGGCGGATTAAGGTTTGGGCCTAAGGGATTGGGCATAAGAGTATTGGGCTGGTTAATTTTAGGCTAAAATTGAAAAATAAAAAGGTTGTTTGTTAAATACCCAAAGTTATTGAATAAAAATCAATTTGTAAAATAATTAACTAATTACAGAAGTGATTTTATGCATGGAAATGTTTTAAAAGTAATTATTTAGTATTTAAAAATGCAATGGACTAATTTCCGGTAAAAATTATATGAATGGACTATAATTGCAAAGTTATTGCGATTATAACCAAAAAGGTGCTAATTTGGATATTTATGGAATGATTTGGACTCAATAGGACCATATAGTAATATTAAATCAACACAGGTTTTTGAAATCATTTGTGATGCAAATTTATGATTATTTATAAAAAATAAAATACTGAGCCAATTAATAAAAATGAAAGAAATTGTGAAAAAATACCAATTGGTGCTAACGCATGATTTTGAAGACATATACGCAATTAAAAAATTATTTGAATTGGGTATCAACACCCACTGCTGAAGAGCTGCTTCAGATGCTCACCAACCCTATTGACCCTCAGCCCGGTGATCATGAGATACAGTTGGAGGAGACCGAGGGTGGTGATGCTATCAGTCACTCTAAGACCACATAGGGAATTTTCTTTACTCTCTACCCTCTTTTATTATGATTTTTCTAAGCATTGAGGACAATGCTTGTTCTTATTCAGGGGGTTGGTCTATTTTGGTTTATTTTGGATGACATTTGATTACATTTGGCATGTAATAACTTTAATACTCTTTTTCCTTTATTTTTATTTTCTCCCTCATTATTTATATATTCACCCCTCTTGTATATATTATATTCCCTTCGGTCTGTATATTCATTTGCCTTACTTTCAGTAATTTATTTCATAGCTTTTTCATCTTGTTTTCTTGATATTAAAGCTTCTTAGTTACTTTAATAGCTTCTTTTTGATTCGTTAGCTTCTTTTTATGTTTAAGTGAACCATAAGCCTTTGGTTTTCTTAATGCCACGGTTCTTTCCAAAGGTTGGTCTTGTATGAACCGGATGGCTCTTCCCAACGATGGATGGTGTGACAACCTTTTTAAGGGATCGAGTCAGTTTTTGATGTTTAGGTACAAACAAGTAATATTAATGAATAAATAAGGGCCAAGCATGCTTCACTTGGTACCAACACACTTAACTACGTGCTTATGGTTAAAAATAAGTTTTTGGAAAGAAATAGCTCTAGTTAGTGACCTTGTGACTCTTGTGTTGACTTAGGCAATCATCGGTTGGTTTAGTTGAACCATTAGCGATTTTCAATCTTGAATGCGGTTGTTATGGGCCCTCGACTCTATTCTCTTTATCAATCCGGTTGTGTGAGAGTTGAGATATTTTGTTACAAGTCCAAGTACCCGTGTGAATGGTCTAGAACTTGCCTCGAATGTATTTTTAGGTGAAATTCTAAGTTAGCTTGGCTTGAAAAGTGATTGTAGGCTTTCCTTGACCCGTTTTGAAACCTTCCATGGCCCACCTATGATATCATCTTTAGTAAACCCTTTTGAGCCTAAAACCTTTTTATTCGATACCCAAGTTACAAGCCTTTACCCGTTTTATAGTGACTCTCTATTGGCACTCGAATTTTCTTAAGCATTCATGTGATACAAATGGCAAAAACACAAGTTTGGGGGAGAGACGAGGAGTTTTAAGATGGTATCAAGGAGAAAAAATAGAAAAGAAATTAAGAAGAGGAAAGGCAAAGAAAAACAAAGGAAAAACAAAAGAAAAACACAAAAATAAAGTGAATAATGTGAAAGGGTTGAAAAGATGCAAAAGAAAGCAGAAGTGCAAAGCATGGAGAAAACAAAGAAGAAAAGTATGAATAGAATGACCAAGAAAGAGTGATGTCAAGTCTCTCTAATCCCCCTAAGGGAAAAGAAAATGACTCAAACAGTCAACAATGTAAGAGCCAAAAAGAGAAGATGAAGTGCTAAAGGAAAGATGAACCAATTCCATGCCGATATTTCCCTCCTTAGTCCAAAAGCCTTCATTACATGCCGAGAAATCCCTACGTGATTTTAAACCGAGAAAGCTTACATTAGTGTTTATCTACATGAGGGGCAAGCATATGGTACTTAGAGCCGGGCTTGTGACACTCTTTTGAGACTGATGAGCGAATCTTTATCGAGCCATTGAATTGAGTTCTTCATTTGTTAGTAAGATGAGTTTCCGGAGAGTATAGGAGGAGAAGTTTGGGATCCACGGTGACTTACATGAAAGTGAGAGCTTCCTTGATGAACAAAATCAACCCTTGGTGCTGAAGCGTCACATTAGAGGCATTTGTGCTTTAACATCCAAACCATAGGCTTGTTAATGATTCATGAGTGTGTGGGTAATTTTGGTACCTATTGATGTGTTTTTTATTCAACTTAGGCTAGCTAAAATAGCCCTTTTCTAGTGGAGTTGTAAATTCCTTAATTGCTTGAGGACAAGCAAAATCTTAAGTTTGGGGGAGTTAATAAGTAGGGATTTTGACTGCTTATTTTCTCTCATTTACTTACGTTTTAGCTCGAAAATTCTTAAAGGTATTCCCGAGAACTAATGAAATGTGCTTTCTTGCAGGAATATTGGGAAACAAGCCAAAGAAATGAAAATCAACTCAAAAAGGAGAAAAATTGGACAAGGACCAAAACAAGACAAAAGGACCAAAGTACGGACCGCACAATACTGTGTGCAGCTGCAAACTCTGAAGAAGCACTGACAAATTCTCTTCAGAGTGCGGTCTGCACAATGATTGTGCAGCCACAGAAGACTAGATTTAGAGACTTGTGTTTTGGGAGCTTGAAGATGTGTGGACCGCACTATTATTGTGCGGCCGCAGGATGCCAAAGTGCGACCGCACACATAACTGTGAGGTCCGTATAAAGAAGCCCAATTCCAGTCCAAGATCAAGAGTGCAGCCTCACTCAGAAATGTGTGGTCCGCATAATTTGAGGAAGTGCAACTACATCCCAGTTTTATTTAACCGCGAAAAGCCAACCTGACTATTCAGCCTCAAAGTGCGGACCGTACATAAAATTGTGCGTTCGCACAACCTTCGCAGGGGCAATTTTATCAGATATTTTCAGCTGGGTATAAATAAATCTTTTTGTCATTTGTAGGTTAAGTTTTGTGCATCTGAGTTTAGATAGTCGTTTACTTTTCCTATATTGGGTAACTTTGTACTAATTTGACATTTTAACATTAGATTTTCTTCTCTTAATCTTATATTATGAATTTTATCTTAGATTCTTCTTTAATTTCTCCATTTTCTATGAGTAGCTAAACTCTTAGCTAGGGTTATGACTCAACTCTAGTATGGGTACTTAATGAGTGATTGATTTAGGCTTATTTATGATTGGGTATATGATATTTAGCTTAGTTCTTGCTTGAATTCAAAAATTAATTGTTGCAAACATTGATTCATGCCAATTGACTTAGTCTCTACTTGAGAAAGTGAGACTAAGTCTTGGAAAACTTGGCTAACAAGAAATTAGGGTGAACTCAAGAAATTGATAGCCCCAATTAAAGGGTCAAATCTAGAGATAGTAAGACTCTACTTGAGCATTTATCACTTGTTTCGTAAAATACCCATTTAGACTTGAGAAAGCCAAATTAGGCAAATTCACTCAAACTACCGAGGGGTATAGAGTAAATAATCGCGTGTGATTGCTATATTGTATCCCGATCAACCAAAGCCCTAAAGCTCTAAATCAGTTAGGTAACCAACTAGGGCGAATTCGCAACCCTAGATATTTTATAACTTGAAAAATAACCAAAACCAAAAATATTGTCTCTTAGTATTATAATTACAATCATTAGCTTAAAAGTAGAAGTAGAACCAGAATTGAATATGTGGAAGTGCAATCTTGGGCAAATCATACACTAGACTAGATATATACCTAACCCCACGCATAGCTCCTTGTGGAATCGAATCGACCCTGACTCGCGTTGGGTATTTATAATTACATCGACCGCCTCACAATCCCAATTAGTAGTGTGAGTTTTGGCGACATCATGACCCTTTAAGGCCTGGTGTAGGTCCGCCTCTGCGTATAATTGAAATTAGTGCTTCTCAAAATACTTAATTTACTTCTTTTTTTTATATCAAGAATGGTAAACTTAAACATAACTTGAAAAACATGGAGCGTCTGGAAATCAAATAGACATTCTTAAACAACCATTCTTAAACATTCTACAGCATCTAAAAAATAAAAAGAGAAGCCATTATTGAAGTTAAACAGCAAAAAATTATGAGACCACTAAATTCACGAAAAATAGAAGCTCAACCTAAACAAAAATATTTGGATAATAGATTTGGAGTTTACCAAGAATGCCTTTACTGGCGATTCTTGAACCAAAAATTTTAAACCTAAATAAAATTATATAACAGTCATATCCAATTCTCCATGCTCTTATAATTTATAAATAAAAAATAAGTATCAAAGTAAGAGAATCACTAATCAAATATTCAATGCCTGCTACTTTTTCAAAGTAACGAGAGGAATTGACATTGAGGAAGAATGTTTCCCTATTTTAGAGTGAGAAGTGACGGCCTGAGGAATGAGTACTAGTGGAGCTTTTGAGTTTTTGTTGAGGAAGAAGTGAATAACTGAAGAAGGGTTTAGGCTTTAGGGACTTAACGTTTGGGGCTTTTGATTGGGGTAGGATTTTGGAGAAGAATTAAATAATAAAGTTGACTTCTATGTATAACTATTAAAATATTAAATTGAGAAAAGGTAAAATAAAAAATTCTAAATTAGTCAATTGTTGACTAGTGACTAATAAATAGTTGAGTACTATTGTACTAATATATAATTCTAGTTTAAGAGGTAAAAAAAACTTTTAAAAAATTTGTAGAAGGCGGGTTTCAAACCCGCATAGTAGGACAAGGAGCAGAACTTATGCTCAGAGGCGGATCATTGCTCCAAGCGTAGTTTCATTAATGAGGGGACCAAGAAAAATATTTAAGGGGTCCCCAAAATATATACAACTATACATAGAATATATATATATATAGAGAGAGAGAGTTTTTGTCGAAGTTAACGGGTTCACGTAACCCCTCAAAGCCTGGTGTAGGTCCGTCTCTGGCTCTGCTTCCAAAATATTATCTCATGCACAATTGAATACTGTAATGAATGGGCACAAATGAAGGCTAGTTGGATCATTTTAAGTTAGTCGTAGTCTTTAATTTCTTTCACATTGAAAAAACAAATAAAGGAAATACTCCCTCTGTCATGAATGGGCACATACGAAGGCTCGATCAATGAGAATGTTGAGATGCATGTGTGAGTATATTAGGAGAGATAAGATTATGAATGAAAATATACGGGACAATATGAAAGTAGCTTGTGTGGTGGACAAGATGTGAAAATGAGGTTGAGATGGTTTGGCATATGAAGAGAAGATGCACAGATGCCCCAGTAAGGAGATATGAGGGATTGGATATGGCGCATCCAAGGAGGGGTAGAGATAGGCCGAAGAAGTATCAGGGGAAGATGATTAGCCTGGATTCAAGTTCTTTTAAGTTACTAGGTTCTAACTTAATAATTTGTACATATTCAATGATTTTTTTAAGATAAATATAAAGTTTGGACCAAAGCTACTGGGTTCGGCTAAACCCTTAGCCAAAAGGATAGCTCCACCCCTGGTCCCTCCCCCACCTCAACAACCTGATTCTCCATACGGAACAAGATCTGTTGTGTTTTTTTTTCTTTTGGTAAGAGAGGAAACTCGCAACCGTTACAATCTCTGTCACAGCCTCTGTCCTTTAGGAGAGCACTAGATAAACCTCCTCATCTGTAATAGCTTGCAAATCATATAGGGAATATAAACTGCACTAGGCAAATCCTGTTCGACAGACTCAGCCCAGAAGACATTGAAGGAGAATTCGATCCATGGATAGTCACCCTCCAGATCAACTGAAAAACCCTGAAAAGTTAACAAGATCTGTTGTTGCAAATGACTTTAGCATTATATTCTTTAGGTTAATAAAGTGACACATCTATCCATCAATATAATCAATAGGCTGCTGGGCTACCAAAAAGTTGAACTTTAATTAGCCAGTGAAGTATATTTTGTACAACATATTAATGTCCTTTGGAAAAAAATAATGAACATGAAAAAAAACGTATGTCAGCAGATCTAACACCATTGATTGGTAGAGAGAGAAGAAAGAGGGAATGAGAAAGAAACGACAAAGAAGTGAAGGAGCTCGTGCCAGCAACCCCAAATCAGAGAAGAATAGGCGGGTATGTAATTATTTTTGGTCAACCCGCCGAATGTATAATCCGTAGAAATAAGATAAAACATGAATGAACAAGAAATATGAAAAAGACAATTTTTTATTAAATTTGACGCGGTGATTGGTGGGGAATAAACACTTCCTTACCAAAACATTAGTAGCAGTGTTACTAATTAAATACGATTGATTTCTAATGGAATCTCAGTGAGTAAAAGTGGTAATAATAAATTGATTGCTCCGCTTCCAAAATATTATTTCATGCACAATTGAATACTGTCATGAATGAGCACACATGAAGGCTAGCTGGATCAATTTAAGTTAGCCGTAGTCTTTAATTTCTTTCGCATTGAAATAACAAATAAAGGAAATGTTCCCTCCGTCATGAATGGGCATATATGAAGGCTCGATCAACGAGGATGCTGAGATGCATGGGCGATCATATTAGGAGAGATAATATTAGGAATAAAGATATACAGAACAAGATGGGAGTAGCTTGTGTGGTGGACAAGATATGGAAAACGAGGCTGAGATGGTTTGGGCATGTGAAGAGATGATACACAGATGTCCCAGTAAGGAGGTGTGAGAGATTGGATATGGCGCGTCCGAGGAGAGGTAGAGATAGACCGAAGAAGTATCCGAGGGAGATGATCAGGCAGGACATGACACACTTTTAGCTTACCGAAGACAACATGACCCTTAATAAGGGGGTGTGAATGTCGAGTATTAGGGTATTAAGTTAGTAAATAGTCGAACGCATTTCTTTTTCCAAACTTGTATTTCTTTTCTATACTTGTAGTACTAGTGTTATCTTCATATTTCCTATTCATAGATTTCTATTACTTCCTGTTGTTTCTTTTGCTTTAGTTATATTATGTTTCTGATGGTTGTTACTGTTTTTCTTTCCGTAAGTTTTTGTTATAACTGTTGTGATTGCGTTTTCCTTGAGCCGATGGTCTACTGGAAAAAAAAGTCTCTACCTTCACATGATAGGGGTAAAATATTTGCTTACATAGTTGACAGTACACTTGTTTAACAAAAGAATTAGACCATTTGACTAACGCTTATTTTTAAGATGAATACGGGTTACTGATAATCAAGATAATGGAAAAAATGAGTTTGTTTTCGCTAGGGATAGTCAAGTTCTTGTAGATCAATATTCTTCTCTTGATAGTGTAGAAAGATATCCCACCCTTATAACTGAGGGTCAGATTTCCCTTGTTCGTAGGGAATGCTTTTAGAAATCTGATTTTCCTGTCTATATTCCGAATAGCAATCAAAGAATAACGTCTTACAAGACGGGTTATTCTTTTGTTTATACGTATCCTTTCACTTTAGGGTTTAGACCCCCTATTGACCCAATTATAATTGAGTTTTGCCATTTTTTCAATATATGCTTAGGACAAGTTGGCCCATTTGTGTGGCGAGTTGTCGCATGCCTTAGGAGTTTGGCTTCTTTAGCCTCGATTTCTTTTACCTTCAACCATCTTATTCACCTATACTCTCCTACCTTATTTCGTGAAGGAGTTTTTATTCTGACTGGTAGAAGCAAAAGAGTGTTAGTAACTCCTGGAGACAATAAGGATAGGGGTTGGTACCCTTCGGTATGTCACTGTACCCACTGCTAGTTTAGTGGGTGACGAAAATCTTCCCTTCCCTGAGAAATGGAATCGCGCATGTGAGTATACTTTAGCTCACATTTACTTTTTCTTGTTTTGACTTGAGATGTTTTATTTAACACCATGTCTGTTTATTTTTCTCCTTTCAGCAATCATGAATACTGTCGAGAATGTCTCCGGTATTCGTGATTGGGTAGAAAAACTGTTATCTATTGCTCCTTCTGAAGAAAGATCTTGGAAGTATCTCGCTGGGAGGTACGGTTGGAAAGTAAAGACCCACAGTAAGTGAAGCTTTTGTTCTTGCTTCTTTCCTTACTCGAGTCTTTTTTATTTTGTCGTTTAACTTTTTCCCTTTTTAATAGGATTCTCTGCTCGCGGGGTGTCTGCTTCCTCTATCCCGAAGATGTCCTTGGATCAAGCCCAGGAAATTATTGTTGGTTCATCTTCCTCGAAGAGGAAGATTAGTGAATCTCGTTCCATGGAGGAAGAGGAAGAGGGTGCTTTAGTGCACAGGCCACGGAGAAGGGGAATGATTTTAGATGACGAGCCTGCTGCCTCAACCTTGCCTTCCGTGTTTGCGATTGAGCCCCCTGTCTTTGATGATGTTTCACATTCCCCTTTTCGTGATGGTATTGATCTTGCTCCTGACGACGTCCCTTTGGCTGCTGTCTTTTCTGCTTCTTTGAGAGAAGTTGCTTTGTCTATTCCTTTGGCTATCTCAACTTCTGCTGCTGCTTTGCCTGTAACTTCTTCAACCCTTCAACTTTTCGTGCCTGCTCCTTTGCTCGTGGCTTCTCCAGCTCCTCAACCTTCCGTGCCTGTTGCTACTCCATCTATGCCTGCTTCCATGCCTTCCGTTAGGGAAGTGGGATCTTCCAGCAGAGAGATGCGGCAGGTGGTAATAGAGGTTCCAGCTGAGGGAAACCTTTTC
>MDKI01138479.1:0-37767 GCA_005239505.1 Nicotiana paniculata | reverse complement strand
AGTACATAAAATGCGAGGTAAATAATGCTTAAAATCACGAATTCTAGCCACACATCAATGGCTATCTCATCTTCCTCCAGATCTGCTCCCTCAGTGATTCTCAATGCTAGACTTCCTTCCTTCTTAGGAGCATCCATTTTCATTGTTTGCCTTCTAAGTTCGTAGGCAGTGAGATTTCCAATTAGCTCGTCTAACCTGAGGGTTGCCATGTTTTTCGATTCTTGGATAACAGTGATTTTGCTTTACCAACAGATTGGCAAGACCTAGTCAGGATCTTCTCCACCCTGTCCTCTTCAAGAATGACCTTTCCAAGAGACTTGAGTTCATTGGTCAGTGTTGTGAACCTCGTATACATCTCTTGGATTGTCTCTCCTTCTTTTACAGTGAAGTTTTCATATTGGGAGTATAGTAGAGTACCTCTTGATATTTTCACTTGAGTTGTTCCTTCGTGAGCTACTTTCAAGGTATCCCAAATTTCTTTGGCAGTGGTGCACTTTGAATTCTATTATACTCATCTGGACCAAGTCCACACACTAGCCACTTTTTGGCCTTAGTATTTTTCTCCCACTTCTTCAAATCCTCAACAGTGCAGTCAACTCTAGTCTTTGGCACATATACTCCTTCAGGAGTCTTCATCATGGTGGCTAAAGGACCGTCAGTGACTATGTATCATAGTTCATAGTCTTATCCAATTAAGTGATCCTTCATCTTGTTCTTCCGCCAGGAGTAATACTGGCCATTGAATAGTGGTGCCCTGGCAGTTGATTGTCCTTCCAAGTTTCCAGGTAGTGCACTCTTTTTGATCTTTTCCTAGGTGTTAGCCTCTTCAAGGATAACCTTCTCTGATACAAATTGATGTTTTATACGTCAATACCACACAAGAGGGGGGGGGGTGATTTGTGTGGTGTCCAATTTTTGAGTGTAGTCTCTATAGAAGAACCAGGTTCTTCTAGGTGTTCCAACTTCTACAGTTTGCGTAACAATAATTGCAGAAATAAAAGAACACATCAATTTTATGTGGAAAACACCTGGCTCAAAAGGTTAAAAAACCACGACCTACTTCCCAGTAGGATTTTCCCAAACTCTTCACTATGTCAATGAGCCAAACATCATTTATAAAATAAACTCTTTTGTAAACCTAAGGAATAACTCTAATCCCCTTGTGGAAAACTAGCCTCTAGCTAATTGCGACAAACTTCAAGTTAACTTTAACTTGAACACTATGTACCTATTACAATTGCTTCTTGATAAAGATGAAAGATACAATTTGTAATCACCTACTACAAACAACTAAACTCAAAGGATAACATATGGAATTGGTTCTTCGAGCTGGTTCAAGTAGATTTTGAGTCGCACATGGATTCTTCACATGAACTGTTTGCAAAATTGCTTTCGTAATTTTGCTTTCAATTCTTGTTTCACTTCTGTGTATGTGCGCAACTATTCAGCAGGAATGCTTTGACAATTTATGGATCAGTAGTTGATACGTTGAAGTAGAATTCTGATGCAACTTTTCCTTGGTGGAAGAGTTTGAGTTTATCTCAACTTCTTTGATCTTCCTTTATCTTGATTCTGTCCTACTTGAATACAAAGTCTATCTCCCTATCAATTTGCAATCTTTTCACTTAGGAGATAACCCTTTAATTCGGAGGTGATGTTTATCTCCTGCGTACGAACTCTTCTCGTGCCATCTAGTCTGCTTTTCTATGTTTTCCTTGATGGACCTGGTTCAACTGTGAGGACATTTGTCATTCTTCAAAACCATTCAGTGACTTGATTCAACATCTAGGTCAAACATTCGACCCCATAACACCCTTTGATTCCTCACATTCTCTTGCCACTTACCATTGTCACTGGGTATTGTTTTCATTGAACCTGGTCCCCAAAGGTTTCCATTTCCCTTTTTCTTTTTCCTATTTTTTTCACAGACTTTCCCTTTGAAATTTCTACAGCCATAGACTCCTTAACACTAGCTTCAACAACTTCAGCTCGCTTGAGATTTCCACTGCTTTTCACAGGCGACACACGCTGTTTCTTTTGCTCTTCATTCATAACTCCAGGCACATACTTTTTAGAGTGAAATTTTCTTGATACCAAGGAACTCGGTTCCTCTTCTGTATACTCTTCTACCTCAACCACAAGTATTGCTTCATCCATCACCACCTTCCCTTCCTTCACCAGTCTCTTCTTCTTCTTTTTACTGCTTTTCTTGCTCTTTTCAAGAGTAGAGTCAAAGGCCTCCTTCTTTTGCAACCGTGTGGATGGTCGCTTGGCAGATGATTTGGGAGAAATCACTTTCTGATGAAGCTTAAAGCGAGCACTCAATACCATCTCATCCTCATCATTGTCATTAGTAGGCTCAGAGAAGGGAGGAATAAAATCTAGAGGATGAGTGTAGAAGATGGGTTCCTGGTGAGTTTTTGTGGGAGAAGAACCAGGTTCCTCACCAGACTTCTCTTTGACAAACTCATGGGTAGGTGACTCAAATAGGACCATGGTCCCCTCATCTCCTAGGAATGGAGGTTCTTCCCATTGAGGCTCAGGAAGAGAAGAAGCTCCTTCAGAGGGAAGACTCTCAGAAGCAATGGCCATAATGTTCTCAGCCGCTTCCTTTTCAGGGAACTCCATGGGAGCCGTAGAGTCAAGGAGAGAGGAGTTGAGGTACTGGTAGGGGTCATCCTCAGAGGCTTCAGAGGCTTGAGGAACGTCATTTGCTATGGTTTCTTTTGGTTTTTCAGATGAGGGAGAATCAATGGGTTTTGGAGAAGGAGAATCATCAGTAGGTAGTGAAGAGGAATCAGGTGCGGGAATGATGACATCTGGGAGAGAAGATAACTGAACCTCCTCTGAAATGGGATTGGAGTCAGGGGTAGGAGAGAGATAGGGTGAGTTCCCATTTGCCATTTTTGGGAGAGAAAATCTTATAGTGTAGAAGGAAGTTCATTCTGAGAGAGAATATGAGAAGATGGTGCTGAGCGGTTAGAGACGGAAGAACTTTATAAAGAGAGGTACAGTAATGAGGGAGAAGAGGAACGAGTTCAAAAGAAAATGGCGCTAGGTGTTTTGGGAAGAGAAAACGTGCAGAGAGAGTTGAAGGATTTGAAAGATGGACGTAATAGACATAGACACTGAAAAGGCGAATGATATGCACCAGTAATTAATTTTGTTACTTTTTGAGAGAGGCATAGAAAAAACGTAGCTACTAACCTGTGGTACAGGAACTTGGTCCTGTACCTGTTTCTTGAAAAATTATTTCAGCTTCCATTTGTTCTACAGAGCCGTACCTTTAATTTTTGTAATCACCATGCGTGTCTACCTGTAACGGTATTAATGTGAGTTAGGCTTAGTCAGAAAACACTTTAGCTGACCGTACCTGAGAGTGACTCTCATAGCTAAAGCGCGGGACTGAGTCCCTAATTAGGTCTCATCAACCCCAGTGCCATTCTATTTTTCTCAAAGTGTTTCCTGATCAGTTCCTTGGTAAAGATATCTGCAATCTGATCTTCAGTGCAGCAAAACTTCATGCAGAGGTGCCCTTTTTCAACATTTTCTCTGAGGAAATGATGTCTCACATCAATATGCTTGGTTCTCTTGTGTTGAACCGGGTTCTTTTCCATGTTGAGGGAACTGGTGTTATCACATAAAAGTGGTACTCTATCAATGTACACTCCAAAATCCTCCAATTGTTGTTTTATCTACAACAGTTGAGCACAACAAGATGCAACTTCAACATATTCTGCTTCAGCTATGGAGGGACTCACCGAGTTTTTCTTCCTTGTACCCCATGAGATTAGGCAAGATCCAAGGAAATGAGCCATGCCTGAAGTGCTTTTCCTGTCCATTAGATAACCTGCATAATCAGCGTCAGCATAACCAACAAGATTGAAATTGTCACCTGAGGGATAGTACAGAACCAGGTCCTGTGTGCCCTTGAGATAACGTAGGATTCTTTTGGCAGCCTATGGATGAGACTCCTTAGGATTTGATTGAAATCTTGCACATAATCCCTCACTAAACACAATATCTGGCCTGCTTGCAATGAGGTAAAGTAGAGAGCCAATGATTCCCCTGTACATTGTTTGGTTTACAGGAGATCTAGAGTCATCCATGACAAGCTTGGTTTCAACTGAAATAGGGGTGTCTATCACTTTTGATTCCTCCATGTCGAACCTTTTCAGCAGCTCCTTGATGTACTTCTACTGACTGATACAAGTTCCCTTGGTGGACTGCTTCACTTGAAGTCCCAGAAAGAAGTTCAATTCCCCCATCATACTCATCTCAAACTCACTGCCCATGAGTTTGGAAAATTCCTTGCATAGTGAGTCTGCTGTAGCCTTAACTATGAAGTCATCCACATACACCTGAACAACGATCAAGTTCCTTCCCCATTTCTTCAGGAACAGGGTGTTGTCAATCTTTCCTTGAGTGAATCCATTTTCCAGCAGAAACTTTGATAGCCTCTCATACCAAGCTCTGGGAGCTTGCTTCAGGCCATACAAAGCCTTGTGTAATTTGAATACATACTCTGGATGTACATGACTTTCGAAACCCGGTGGTTTCTTAACATAAACTTCTTCCTTGAGAAAGCCATTCAAAAAGGCACTCTTCACATCCATTTGGAACAAGGTAAATTCCATATGAGATGCAAAAGCAATAAGAATCCGGATGGCTTCCATACGAGCAACATGAGCAAACGTCCCATCATAACCAATCCTTTCTTCCTGATTGTATCCTTTATCAACAAGCCTTGCTTTGTTCCTTGTGGTGTTTCCATTTTCATCCAACTTATTCCTGAACACCCACCTGGTCCCTATGATGGTTCTATCTGAGGGTCGAGGTACCAGGTGCCAAACATTGTTTCTCTCAAACTGGTGCAGCTCCTCTTGCATCGCAACAATCCAGTCTGCATCTTTCAGAGCTTCCTTGATATTTTTTGGTTCTATTTGGGATAGGAAGGGTGAAAAGGCTAGGGAGTTTTTGGTTTTGGATATGGTTTGAACTCTGGAATCAAGAGGAGTGATTATGTTATCAAGGGGATGAGAGCTTTTGTGTTTCCAATTTGGGACTTGGATTTGGTTAGTGGAGGAGCTTGGTACATCAGAGGGATTTCCCTGCATTCCTTGTTCCGCAACCTGTGGGGTGCCTTGCACAACATCTCCAACTCTTTCTTCAGCTTCAGTAGTAGTAATTGGGGTACCAGTTTCCTCATGTGTATTTGAGAGGTGGTTGCACTGCCTTCATTTATTTCCCTCATTTGACTCATCATGTCAGCTTTCCCATTTGAAACATCCGATATTTCTCCAGGAACCAAAAGTGGTTCATTGTCTTGATCATCACTGTTTCCTTCCTTGTTTGGGAAGGTGTCTCATTAAATAGCACATGAACCATTTCTTCTACACGTTGGGTTCTCTTGTTGTACACTTTGTAGGCGTTTCTTTGAGAGGAATATCCCAAAAATATTCCTTCATTACTTTTTGCATCAAATTTTCCAAGTTGATCCTTCCTATTGTTCAGGACATAACATTTGCATCCAAAGGCTCTCAAATAAGTTATTTTTGGCTTTCTTCGATTGACCAGGTCAAGGGGGTTTTATTTAGGAGGGACCTGATCATTCACCTGTTCACCAAATAGCACGCAGTGTTGATTGCCTCATCCCAGAAATTTTTTGCAATCCCACTTTCAATAAGCATTGTTCGTGCCATGTCTTCCAGAGTTCTGTTTTTCCTTTCGACCACACCATTTTGCTGAGGCGTCCTTGGAGCTGAGAAATTGTGAGTGATTCCATTCTCACTGCAAAACTCATCAACTTTTGCATTATCAAATTCTGTCCCATGGTCAGATCTGATGCAAGCTACTTTCAACTCCATCTTCACTTGGATTTTCTTGACGAATGCCACAAATACTTCAAAGGTCTCATCTTTTGCCCTAAGAAACAATGTCCAAGTGAATCTTGATTAGTCATCCACAATCACAAAAATGTACTTCTTTCCACCTCTGCTTGGAATCCTCATTGGACCACACAGATCCATGTGAAGAAGTTCAAGAGCTTTTGATGTGCTAACATCCTTCTTTGTCTTGAAGGATGATTTCACATGTTTTCCTTTGGCACATGCATCACATACTCTTTGTTCCTTGAACTTTGAAATGGGTAGACCATGAACCAGGTCCTTATGTATCAGCTTATTCAAGAGGGAAAAGCTTGCACGACCCAGTATTCTATGCCACAGTTCTACATCATCATCAACTGCTTTTAAGCGATTCGCCTCACAAGCTTCCACTGATTCAAAATCACTAACATAAATGTTCTTGTGCCTCTTGGAAATCAGCACCACCTCACCAGTTACTAGACTAGTAACTGTGCACACATTGGACAAGAATTCCACTTTGTTTCCTTTATCACAAATTTGAGAGACACTCAACATGCTATATTTCAGACCATCAACATAATACACATTCTCAATTGAGTGCTCAAGAGATCTTCCAACCCTTCCAACACCGAGAATGTACCCCCTTTTTTCCATTGCCAAAGGATACATCTCCTCATTGCAAGGCTTTCAGTGAGAGAAAATCCATTGTGTTCCCAGTCATGTGCTTTGAGCATCCACTGTCCATGATCTATTGTAGTCATGTTCCTCTCACTAGTCCCTGCACATAGAAGTTAAGGGTTAGATTTAGGAACCCAAACAAGTTTGGGTCCCTTGTACTTAGGAAAAGGATGAATAAGAGCCCTTCTGGTCCAAGCAGGCAAGAATCTATTTTTCTTCGAGGGACCTGGTCCCTTATTAGTATTCCTTTTTGTAAGTTAACATTTTGTTTTTCTGAACTGACTAATCCCTGGCTGGGAAACTTTCTTTGAAGTGCCCGTTGTTCCCACAATGGGTACAAAGCCAATTATCTGGGACAGTGACATACTTGCTGTGAGGGTTGTAAGGAGTTTTTTCTTTTCGGAGCCCAATCCCCTGCTTGCTTCCACTGTTGTTTAAGTAAATGGCAGAAACAACATCTGTGGACTAGGTCCAATTCAGTGATTTTTGAAGATCAAATTTTAATTTAGCCATTTCAGCTTGAAGTTACCTGTTTTTCTCAAGCTCACAACACATGCTTGTTTTGACATCATTTAGTTATTTTTCAAGCTTAATATGTTTCACACTAGCTTTCTCTTTTCCTTTCTCTATGCTTGAAGCACCAGGTTCTAATTTAAGTTCCTCAATTGTTTCCTTTAGGTCTGTGATTACCACCAAAAGATCATCTCTTTCTTGTTCAACAACATTGTTTTTCTCAGCTAACACATTCTTCTCAGTGCTTAGGTTCTCCACTGTTTCCTTCAGGTCTACTACCACTACAGTTAGATCATCTCTCTCATCTTCTGCACTATTTGTCTTTTCAGCCAGTGCTTCCTTTTATTTCTCAAAATTACTTATGGTCTCTTTTAGGTCCACAACTACCATCATCAAGTCATCTCTCTCATTTTCTACACTGTTTAGCCTACAAGTTAGAGATTCTTTTTCTTTTTCAAGCTCACTTATGGTTTCTTTCAAATCTACCACAAAAACGACTAGATCATCTCTAGACTGTTCAGTTTCACCTAGCTCTATGTTCAAAGAATCTTTATTATCAATTAGGTTGTACTAAGCATCAATAAGAACATTTTCTAATGACATTAACTTTTTTGAGGAGTAGAATTTCAGATTTCTCTGAACACCCCTGAAGTTTACCTCATCATTTTCACCTTCTTCATCATCATCGGACTGAGCCATTAGTGCGAACAGTGAATCATACACCTTGGCCTCATTCTCTACTGCCATCATAGAGCTGTTACATGGTTTTGGTTTCTCCTCTGATTCGCTAGAGGAATCTCCCCAGGAAACAAGGGCTTGCTTTACAACATTATCAGCAACACTCTTTCGGCTGAATCGTTTGTCGGGAACTTGGTTCCTCTTGGCTGTCTTGTCAGCGTTTTCGCTTGTAGGGCTCCTACTTTAGTAGTGGACTATCCTTGATGAAGTGCCTAGGTTTTCCACACTTGTGGAAAAGATCATAGTTTCTTGATTTTCTTGAGCTACCTCTTCTTGGTATACCACCATTCCTTCGAACCATCTTTTGAAATCTTTTAGTGAGATAGGCCATGTCACCATCTTCCTCACTTGAGTCATTATCTTCAGCTTTTAGAACCAGGTTCTTTTCCTTTTTTGGTTCTCTTCTCTCACTGTCTTTCTTCTTCAACTCGTATGTCTTCAAATTCCCAATCAACTTATCCATCGTTAGAGTTTGTAGGTCTTTTGCTTCAGTAATAGCATTCACTTTGCTTTCCCAAGAACCAGGTAGGACACTCAGAATGTTCCACACCAGCTTGTTCCTGGGAATTATTTCACCTAGAGTGTGAAGCTCATTGATGATGGATGTAATCTAGTATGCATGTCTTATATAGACTCATCATCCTTCATTCAGAACAACTAGTACTCAGTTGTGAGCATGTCGATTTTGGACTGTTTGACCTGAGTTGTTCCTTCATGAGAAGTTTGCAAAGCTTCCCATATCTCTTTTGATGATTGGCAAGCTGATATTCTATTGTACTCATCAGGTCCTATACCGCATACCAAGATTTTCTTGGCACAAAAGTTCTTCTCCACAGCCTTCCTATCAACGTCACTGTATTCTTTCCTTGTCTTAGGAACCAATAGCCCAGTTTCTCCAACCTTATTCATAGGAACATATGGACCGTCACAAATGACATCCCACAGTTCAGAATCTTCAGCCATTATAAAGTCAAGAATACGCATTTTCCACCACCCGTAATATTGACCATTGAATCTAGGAGGTCGATATGTTGATTTTCCTTCTTCAAAGTTGGGTGGAGCAGCCATTAGAGATCCTTTCTAGGTGTTAACCTTTTAGAAAGAACCTTCTCTGATACCAATTGATAGTTTCTAGGAGGCTGCAAACTGTAATAAGACCTGGTTCTTTACCAGTTCCCTCAGAGTTATTGATAGAGATAGTAAGTAAAAGAGGCACGGTATTTTTACGTGGAAAAATTCCAACTCAAGGGGACAAAAACTACGACCTACACTGGTAGGATTTCAACTTCACCAACTTGTAATCTCAAATATTACAAGCCACTTTGTAATGGCTCTTTTACAAAGACTTTGACACACTAACTTGTAATACACTTATTACAAGCCACTTTGTTACTCACTAGTTACAAAGACTTTAACTTATGACTACACTAGTCACAAACACTGATGTTTTATGGTTTTAGGATTCCTAAAAATACGCTTCTAAGAAAGCAAATAAGATATAATGAAAAGAAAAATACAAGATTACAACTCAAATAAGGACACCTAACAACACGTAGTGGAACCGGTCCGTCTTAGTGGAGTTGTCTTCTTGTTCTTGACACACTTGAGTCTTCAATGCAAGAGCAACACTTCAATGCTTGAGAGAATGTTTAGTAAATGCTCAAGTGAATTTCTTGTTTGTCTCCAACAAGATATTGTTTAACCAAAGAATTAGATCCTTTGACCAAAGCTATTTTTAGGATGGACACGGGTTCTGATAATCAAAGAAATAATATTATGTAAAAGAAAATCAATGAATGACGATAATATGATGCTTATAAATTAAAGTGTATTGTATTCATAGTTCAGATGTCCTTTACAAGTTATATTCTCATCCCTTATAATGAGATTTCTTAATATAACGTCTACTTCTTGCTATGATTACTCATTAATGACTAATTATTATATTAATGGGGCGTTACAGAGGGTAACGGTAACTTTTGTATGAAGGTTACATAACATATGAGTTATCAATTGAGGATCTCTGAATCTGCCCATAGCTCTGTCTGGATTCATGCTGACCATGTCTCTTCCTTGTCTCAATCAGGTTGAGTTTTCCGTAGCTGATTACTCCATAGGTTTATTGATTCACGCTTCTTTATTCCGTACCTATTCATAGAATCATATTCAACTATCGTGTTTTCCTTGGTCCACGTAGCTGGCTGAGTTGTCAGGAACCATCTTACGTGTGAAACTCTTTTTTACCAATACAGATAGTTCCCCCACTTACCATTTATTTATCGATTAATATTTGGTAAGTGGATATGCATTTATGGTGGGAATATTTTTCTGCCCCTTTACCTCGAAACATTGTATCCTTTTCTGAACATAGGCGTCCCTTGCCACTTCCATTTAAGTCTCAATCTACGTGTTCCCTCTGGATTGGTTCTACCGTTACTCGGAGCCTTTTAGGGCTTTTTTCAGTTGTGTCAGTCGCGAAGTGACACCTTCAATTATAACTTTTCATCATTGTTTGTTTCCCATATTTGACGGTTGTCTTCAAGTATAAATACCTTTCTTCTTTTTTGTACTTCCACGAAACACTTTCTAACTTGTCTATTTTACTTGTAAATAATTTCTTCTTGTCTTCGTAAACATGTCTTCTTCGAATCAACCTAAAAGAGTGATAGATGTTGAGTATTTAACACCTTCTACTGCTCCGACTCGGAGTCGGAGGGGTGGTAGACTGCGGAGTCTAGGCTCCACTCCTTCGAGAGGCTCTTCTTCTTCCCAAATTGTTTCTCCTCCATTTGCTAGGTCTTTAGTTTCTCGAAGAGCTAGGGCTTCCAGGTCTTCATCGAGGAGTAGAGATCATCATGTACCTTTACGCGAACCAAGAGTAGACGAAATCATTCCTGCTGAGTTTACCTTTACTAGGGATATTCAAGTCCTTGTAGATCAGTCGTTATCTCTTGATAGTGCTGATATATATCCTACCCTTATCACTGAAGGTCAGATTTCCCTTGTTCGCAGGGAATATTTTTGGAGGTCTGATTTCCTTGTCTATATCCCGAATAGAAATCAAAGAATAACGTCTTACAAGACTGGATATTGTTTTGTTTATACGTACCCTTTTACTTTAGGATTTAGACCTCCCATTGATCCAGTCATTATTGACTTTTGTTGTTTCATCAAAATTTTCTTAGGACAGGTTGGTCCTCTTGTGTGGTGGGTTGTTGCATGTCTCAGATGCTTAGCTACTTCAGCCTCGGTTCCTTCTACCTTTAACCATCTTATTCATCTTTATTCTCCTGCCTTATTTCGTCAAGGGATTTTTACTCTGGCTGCCAAGAGTAATAAAGTGTTGGTAACTCCAGGAGATGATAAGGACAGAGGTTGGTACCTCCGGTACGTTGCTGTGCCCACTGCTGGTTTAGTGGGCGAGGATAATCTTCCCTTCCCCGAGAAGTGGAATCGTGCGCGTGAGTATATTTTAGCTCACACTTGTTATTTTTCTCCTTTTTGCTTCATGTGTTTTACTAACACCGTATCTGTTTCTTCTTCCTTCAGCAATCATGGGTACCGTTGAGAATGTCTCCAGTATCCGTGATTTAGTAGAAAAAGTGTTGTCGGTTTCTCCCTTGGAAGAAATGTCTTGGAAGTACTTCTCTGGGAAGTACGATTGGAAAGTAAAGACCCACGGTAAGTGAAGCTTTTGTTTTCTCTTCTTTTCCTTACTCGAGCCTCTTTTCCTTTTTAACCTTTTTATTTTGATAGGGTTTCCCGCTCGTGAGGTGTCTGCTGCGTCCATTACAAAAATGTCTCTGGCTCAGGCTCAAGAAATTATTGCTGGTTCTTCTTCCTTGAAGAGGAAGGTTGGTGAGTCTCGAACCTTAGAAGAAGAAGAAGAAGAATAAGAAGAAGAAGAAGAAGAAGAAGAAGAAGAAGAAGATGATGAGGGCACTTTGGTGCACAAGTCACGAAGAAGGAGGGTGATTTCGGATGATGAGTCTTCACCCGTGGCTGTGCCTTCCGTGCCTGAAGTCATACCCTCTACCTCTGAAGATGTTTCTCCCTCTCCTGTACATGAATCTATGGATCACTTGTTCCAAGAAGGTTTTGGCCCTGCTATTGATGAAGTCTCCTTGGTTGTCTTTCCTGCTTCTTTCAGAGAATCTCTTTTGTCTGCTCCTGCTATTTCCTCCACTCATTTAACTGTTACTACTTCTCTTGCTGCCATGCCCGTGGCTTTCTCACTCCCTCAAGTTTCCATGCCTGTTACTTCTTCTGCTCCACAGATTTCCTTACCCGTGGTTTCTTTACCTCAGCCTGCTTCCGTGCCACCTGTTAGAGAAGTATAGTCTTCCAGTAGGGAGATAAGTCAAGTGCTTATTGATGTTCCGGCTGGTGGAAGCCTTTTTAAGAAATCTGGCCAACCTGAAGTGTGGCTGAAGCCTTTGATTGGCCCAATAGAGAGGATCAAGCTTGATAGCCATAGCGCCGTTACATGGGCTAATGAAGTCATTCATTCCTCTTTGAAGGTAAAATGCATTTTCTCTAATTTCATTTTTGTACATGAAATCTGTCGTATCTAATTGATTTCCTTTTTTGTAGACCAATCTTTTAGGCATAGAGCTTATGAAGATGAGTTCTAACACGGATCAGGAGATAAAGGAGTGGCGTGCTGAAGGAGGGAATTGGAAAGGACAATATGACAACCTAGGGATCGACATGGATGTCATTGAAGAAGAAAAGAGTACCTTGAAACGGTAGATGAAAATTTTGGCAACAGAACTGGAAGTGGAGAAGGATTCTTTCAATCAGGCTGATAAGGATAAGAGCATTCTCGAATCTTCTTTTGCTCAACAGCTGTCCCGTGCATCAGAAGAAGCTAGGAATTTGAAAGCCTTGTTGGAACAGAAGGAGGAATACTCAGGCGAGCTTGTGCAGTCACTCACCCGAACATAGGAGGATCTTCGTATTGCTTTAGAAAAAATCCAATCTCCGGAGGAGTCGATTGTACCCTTGAGGACTGCCCATGAAGCTTCCGAAGCTGAGAAGGACGGGCTTAGAGCTAAGCTTGAGGTATGGGAGAAAGATTATGAAGCTCTTGAAGAGGCAGTTGCTGTCGATGTTAGTTGCGCATACATGAATTCTCGCCTTGACACATTGACGAAAATGAATCAAGAGGGTTTCGACCTTAGTGCAGAAATAGCTAAAATTAAGGAAGTCATGGAGAAGGCTCAACAAGGTCAGAATCTCTCTTCACCTGAAGGTGAAACTCCGGCTGCCCAAGCCTCTTCGTCCCAAGCTGCTCCTGCTCCAAGTGAAGAAGTCAATCTTCCTCCTCAAGAAGATTAAGATGTTGGTTCACCCTTTTTTATTTGATTGGTGGTTACCCCCAGCTCCATCGGGGGTAAATTTGGATTTTTTAAAAGTCCCCAGTTGACAACTTGGGGGAACCTTAATGTATAAATTATATGCGTCTAAGTACTAGTTAGTACTTAGTTCTTACTTAGCCACTCTTTTTGAATATATGCAAGTTATGACTTTTTTTTCTTCGAGTTTTTGTTTCACTCTTAAGTCTTTTGCATGTTTAATTTTTGAGGTTTTTGTTTTACCTCTGAGTTTTTGCATGAAGATGCTGAAATCACTCGTACCTTTTCACAGTAGGCACGGAGTTGTATATAATATGTGAGACTTTTTGTAGTAGGCTTTGTTTATGAAAGAGGGCCCTTTATGATTGACACTTAATGAAGAAGACGTCTCATCTTCACGATGATGTAATAATGCAATAGAGTGATCGGAATTTTTCACACTTTAAGAATGTTTCTGAGGAAAGTTTTTTGTTTGAACTTCCATGTCATTTTACATGTGTTTGATTATCGTCTAAAACTCATGTTGCAACTGTTTTTATTTAACAGATTTGATATACACTTGTATTTCGTAACTGTTTTTGATAGGTAACAGTTTTTTTGAATTAATACAAGCGAACAACTGTTTTTCATTGGTAACAGTTTTTATGAAGATTGAGGTTTTTACCCCCAACTGTTTTTATTGATAACAGTTTATAGTAAGTACACGGGTAATGCTTTTTCATCCGTAACTGTTTTATTTGATAACAGTTTTCTGAAAAATACAAGGATTTTGATCTTTCATCCGTAACTGTTTTATTTTATAACAGTTTTTGAATCAGCACAATGATGGTGATCTTTTACCCCTAACTATTTTTTTTGGTTACAACAGTTTTGAATAAGTACAAATATGTGCATTTCTTCCTCGTGGCTAATATTTTGCCTTTCAACCTGAACATGTTTGAAGGTTTTTTGCATTAGGCTTTGAATTTGAGTCTTTGCTCTTTTGATTATGCTCGTATCACTTGACTTGTTGGGTAGATGGATCTTCAAGCTCGAGCTTTGACTTTCTGATAGTCTTGTTCGCTTCGTCTTAGCCTTCCATACTGTATAGTCCCTCAAGTGTTTGAGCTTTGAAGAATGAAATCTCGAGCACTTGACTATTCCTTCCTTGTGGTCCTTTTCCTGAAAAGGAAAAACGTGCGAGACTCGATGGTATATAGTTTTTAGATGATGACTGCTTAACCCTTTAAAAATCCATCAGATAGTGTAACCCTAGACCGGGAATTTAGTTATTTCCTCGCGTCTTTGTAGGTCTAATATCATCATCTGGTGATGGGTTAGCTTTATGCCTATCATCTAAAAAAGTTAGTAAAATTTTAAATGTTCAAAATAAAATCGAACGTGCGATACCTGATCGGGGGTACTTCTTTTCCTTAGAAGTAGTACTTCTTCAAGTGGATGGCATTCCATCTTGTCGGTAGGATTCTGCCGTCCATAGCTTCCAGCTCGTAGGCGCCCTTCCCAACTATGCCTCGGACTTTGTAGGGTCCTTCCCAATTTGGACTTATCTTTCCTGCGCCTGCTTCTTTCATTGATTGAAAGACTTTTTTGAGGAAGAAGTCCCCAATCTTGAAGTATCTGAAATGGGCTTTACGGTTGTAGTAACGCTCAATGATTTGTTTTTGAGCTGCCATTCGTATTAATGCTGCTTCCTTTCGTGGTTCAGGCAGGTCCAGATTAGTCCTCAATTCATCGTAGATTGCTTCCTCCCTAGCTGTTATAAACCAAATTCTTGGCTCGCCAATTTCCACAGGTATTAAGGCTTCTGAGCCATAGACAAGTGCGAACAGAGTTTCTCCCGTGGATATTTTTGAAGCTGTTCTGTATGCCCATAGTACCGCTGGTAACTCATCAGGGAAATCTCTTTTGGCTTTATGTAGCCGCTTCTTAAGGTTGTTGATGACAATTTTATTCGTCGATTCTGCTTGATCGTTAGCCACAGGGTGGTATGGCGTTGAAGTGATCCGTTTGATTTGCCAGCTTTTGAAGAATTCTGTGATTTGTGAGCCTATGAACTGTGGGCCATTATGACACACGATCTCCCTTGGTATACCAAAGCGGCATATTATGTTTCACCATAAGAAGATTTTAACTTCCTTTTCTAGCACCTGTTTGAATGCTTTTGCCTCTAACCATTTTGTAAAATAGTCGGTTAGTACGAGTAGATCCGTACCTATCCCATAGCCGGGGGAAGAGGTCCCACTATGTCCATACCCTATTTTGTGAAAGGCCATGGGGATATAATTGGATGCAATAATTCCGCTGGTCGATACATGTTATTGGCGAACCTTTGGCACCTGTCGCATTTAGATACAAAGTTCTCGGCTTCTTCTTCCATCTTGGGCCAGTAGTACCCACCCCTGATTAAGGTTTTTACCAAGGATCTCGCTCCTGAATGATTTCCACAGTGTCTTTCATGGACGTCTTTCATCACGAACTCCGTTTGATTAGGTCCGAGGCATTTAGCTAGGGGCCCTCCGAACATCTTGCGATATAATGAATTACGAATAAGGCAGTACCGTGAAGCTTTGCGGCGAAGTGCTTGAGCTGTTTTCTTGTCTTCAGGTATGGTGCCATTCTGGAAAAAATTAATAATTTCGTTTCTCCAATCCCAGGTTAAGTTGTTGAAAGTTACCTCATTCCTGTCCTGGTCGATCGCTGAAATGGAATAGATGAATGACAATTGCATTGTCTTTGTTTGTTACTTCTGTGACTGCTGCGAGGTTAGCTAATGCATCCGCCTCTGCATTTTCATCTCTAGGTATTTGTATTACCTTCCATGTTTTGAATTGTCTCACGAGCTCTCGTGCCTTTTCCAGATATTGTTGCATTCGAGTCTCTCGAGCGATGTAAGTCCCATGCATCTGATTTACTACCAGTTGGGAGTCACTGGTGATTATGATTTTCTCGATTGAGAGTTCCCATGCGAGTTCTAGTCCTGCAATGACAGCTTCGTACTCTGCTTCATTGTTAGTTATAGGATAACATTTGATAGCCTGCCATGTCTTTTCACTCGTGGGTGATATTAAGACTATGCCTAAGCCGACACCTTTTACATTGGAAGAGCCATCGGTAAATAGGGTCCATAGGCCTGGATTAGCACCGTTAAAGAGTTGTAACTCTTTTCCCACCTCAGGGATAATGCTATTACTAAAGTCAACAACAAAATCAGCTAATATTTGAGACTTAATTGCAGTCCTAGGCTGATAGATTATTTCATGCTCACTTAATTCTATGGCCCACTTGGCTAATCTTCCTGACATCTCTTGTTTATGCAAAATATTTCTTAAAGGATATGAAGTCACAACAGTGATTGGATGACATTGAAAATATGATCGTAATTTTCTAGATGTCATTATAAAGTTAAGGCTAAATTTTGTAGAAGTGGATATCTAGTTTCAGCATCTAGCAAAGTTTTACTTACATAATAAATAGGAGATTGTTTACCTTTATCTTCCCTTATCAATAATGCGCTTACAGCGATTTCTGAGACAGCCAGGTAGATGTACAGTCTCTCCCCTTCTTTTGGCTTTGATAGCAGCGGGGGTTTTGATAGATAAGCCTTCAAATTCTTGAGGGCCTGTTGACATTCTTCAGTCCGTTCGAATTGATTCTGCTTTTTGAAGACTAAAAAGAATTTAAAACTTTTTTTGGAAGACCTGGAAATAAATCTTCCCAGAGCTGCGATCCTTCCCGTTAGTCTTTGAACTTCTTTTTTATTTGTTAATATATCAGGTATTTCTTCTATAGCTTTAATTGAGCAGGATTTACCTCTATTCCCCTGTTTGATACAAGGAAACCCAGAAATTTACTTGATTGTACACCAAAAGCGCATTTTTCTGGATTCAGCTTCATATTATACCTGCGTAAAATGTCAAAAGTAGTAGAAATGTGCTGGAAATGGTCTTCCGCCTATGTTGACTTTACCAGCATGTCATCAATGTAAACCTCCATCGTTTTTCCTAGATGTTCCTGGAACATCTTGGTCAATAGCCTTTGATAGGTGGCTCCAGCATTTTTAGGCCAAAAGGCATGACTTTATAACAATAAGTCCCCCTGTTTGTGATAAATGAGGTTTTTTCCTCGTCTAAGGGATCCATTTTAATCTGATTATAACCAGAATATGCATCTAGAAAGCTTAATAGTTCATGATCTGCAGTGGCATCAATCATTTGATCTATATGTGGTAACGGGAATGAATATTTGGGGCATGCTTTGTTTAAATCAGTATAATCTACGCATACCCTCCATTTGCCATTCTTTTTAGGTACTAGCACAGTGTTAGCTAACCAATTAGGGTACGTTACCTCTCGTATCGAACCAATTTTCAAACGTTTTTGTACCTCTTCGTCGATCACTTGGTTCTTGAATGGTCGTTGCTTTCTTTTCTTCTTCTTAACAGATACCAAGTATGGATCTTCATTTAGTTTATGAGTCATCACTTCTGGTGGAATACCTGTCATATCTGAGTGGGACTACACAAAGCAATCTGCGTTAGCCTTTAAATAATCAATTATCTTACTTTTTCTCCCATAGCTCAGCCTCGTGCCTATATACACCTTCTGTTCATGTTTTTTTTCAAATAATGGAACATCTTCGAGCTCTTCCGTAGTTGTTTTGATGTGTTCGTCTTCCTCTGGTTCATGAATGACGTCCAGTCTGGAATCTACATTTGTATGGTCCAACGCATCTTCTGTGGCGACTGGATTAACCTTCTCGTGGGTATCTTCTCCCCTACCTGTTTGAACATTCACTTCTTTCGTACATGTTTGGTCAATAATTTTCTTCGTACCTGTTTGGCCGGTGACATATGTTTGGAAGATTTCTCTATATTCCGATTCTTCCGTCTCTTTTTTGTTATAAAGCTCCACATAATTTATATTTCTGGAGGTCTGTTGATCACCTCTAATTTGTCTGATTCCCCATTCTGAGGGGAATTTAATTACCTGGTGTAAGGTGGATGGTGTTGCTTTCATGTCGTGGATCCAGGGCCTTCCCATAATCACGTCATAAGCCATGTCAGTATCAATGACTTGGAATTTGGTGTTCTTAGTTACTCCTTGGCGTAACTCTTAAGTTCGATCTCTCCTTTGGTTATCACTGTAGAGTTATCAAACCCTGATATGGCTCGTGCCTTTGGGATCACCTGATTTCCCATGAGAATTTCTTCCACGACTCTTAACAAGATGATATTGACTGAGCTACCTGGATCAATCAACACTCTTTTAACGTTAGTGTCATGAATGAGTAAAGATATTACCAGAGCATCGTTATGGGGAAACATTAGCCCGCCAAAATCTGCATCGTCAAAGGTTATATCATCTTCATCTGGATTTTCTCGAACTCGTATTCCGTGGGTAATTGTGACCTTCGAGGCTAATTTGCAAACTATTCCATTTACTTCCTCTCCTCCATGTATTACGTTGAAGGTTCTTTTTGGAGAAGGAGGCTTCGAGGGCTCCTGCCTGTTCTTCATATATGCCTGTTTACCTTTATCACTAAACAATTTTGTTAGATAGCCCTGTTTCAATAAGTGTTTTATTTCACCTTGTAGAAATATACAATCTGCATTCCTGTGTCCATGATCATTATGGAACTCACACCAGAAATATGGGTTTCTTTTATTTGGGTTTGACCACATTTCTTTGGGCCATTTAACCTTATCTCCCATATTTCTTAATATTGAAACAAGTTCATGAGTACTTACATTGAAGGTATGATCCCCAATTCGTGCATTACCTCTAGGTTGTTCATCCCGATCCTTTCTGGATCTAGATGAGGATGAGCCTACATCCCTGCTTGGTGGTCTATAATCTGACCTAGTATTTTCAAACCTGGGGGAAGTTTCGCGTCCTGATGGTCCTAAGTAAGGATCGTACCTGTTTTTACCTGATCTCTTGTCTGATTCGGATTGCCTGGATCTGGAATGATATTCATCTTTCGAATGAGTGATGATATCTTCTTCTATTCAAAGTTTAGTGTTGTACCTATTATATACATCATTCCACATTGTAGCTGGGAATTCTCTCAATTTTTCTTTGAGTCTCCTTGTGGCTTCTGAGCTTTTGTCATTTAGATTACTTGCGAATGCCATGGTGCCCAATTATCAAGTACCCTGGGTAATTGCATTCTTTCTCGCTGGAACCTGTCTACAAATTCACGAAGTAGTTCCGTGTCTCCTTGCTTTATTTTAAATATTTCCTCCAGTCTTTTCTCAACTTTTTGTGCACCAAAGTGTGCTTTTATGAAAGAATCTGCAAGCTCAGCAAAAGAATCAATAGAATTTTCAGGCAGAAGAGAATACCAGGTTAGGGATCCTTTAGTAAGTGTTTCTCCGAACTTTTTGACAAGGACATTCAATCTCTTGTTTTGTTAAGTCGTTGCCCTTTACTCCGGTGGTAAAAGGAGTCACATGGTCGCGTGGGTCAGTTGTTCCATCATACTTAGGAACGCCAGACATTTTAAACTTCTTGGGTATAAGCAAGGGTGCTGCGCTTGGCTTCCAAGGTTTTTGAGAATATCTATCAACATCAATGCCCTTGACAACATGTGGTACTCCAGGAATTTGCTCGATTCGATAGTTTTGTTCCTTTACCTGTTTCTACAAGGTTAGTAGTAAATTTTGTAACTCAGGGTTATTAGTCATACCTGGTCTCGTTTCGAGAGATTCGCTAGGAGTTAATCCCTTGATGAGTTTACCAAACCCGGACTGAGGATTTTCCACGATAATTGTGTTATTAGGAGGTGGTGTCAATGATGTAGGTGATGCCTTCTTATATTCGAAGTTTAGTGTTGTACCTGTTATATACATCATTCCACGTTGTAGCTGGGAATTCTCTCAAATTTTCTTTGAGTCTCCTTGTGGCTTCTGAGCTTTTATCATTTAGATTACTTGCGAATGCCATGGCTGCCCAATTATCAGGTACCTTGGGTAATTGCATTTTTTCTCGCTGGAACCTGTCTACAAATTCACGGAGTAGTTCCATGTCTCCTTGTTTTATTTTAAATATGTCCTCACGTCTTTTCTCAACTTTTTGTGCACCAGAGTGTGCTTTTATGAAAGAATCTGCAAGCTTAGCAAAAGAATCAATAGAATTTTCAGGGAGAAGAGAATACCAGGTTAGGGATCCTTTAGTAAGTGTTTCTCCGGACTTTTTGACAAGGACTGATTCAATCTCTTTTTTTGTGAAGTCGTTGCCCTTTACTCCGGTGGTAAAAATAGTCACATGGAAGCGTGGGTCAGTTGTTCCATCACACTTAGGAACGTCAGAAATTTTAAACTTCTTGGGTGTAGGAAAGGGTGCTGCGCTTGGCTTCCAAGGTTTTTGAGAATATCTATCAACATCAATGCCCTTGACAACAGGTGGTACTCCTGGAATTTGCTCGATTCGATCGTTTTGTTCCTTTACGTGTTTCTGCAAGGTTAGTAGTAAATTTTGTAACTCAGGGTTATTAGTCATACCTGGTCTCGTTTTGAGAGATTCGTTAGGAGTGTCATCCCTTGATGAGTTTACCAACCCAGACTAAGGATTTTCCACGGTAATTGTGTTATTAGGAGGTGTTGTCAGTGATGTAGGTGATGCCTTATTATATTCGAATTTTAGTGTTGTACCTGTGATATACATCATTCCACGTTGTAGCTGGGAATTCTCTCAAATTTTCTTTGAGTCTACTTGTGGCTTCTGAGCTTTTATCATTTAGATTACTTGCGAATACAATGGCTGCCCAATTATCAGGTACCTTGGGTAATTGCATTCTTTCTCGCTAGAACCTGTCTACAAATTCACGGAGTAGTTCCGTGTCTCCTTGTTTTATTTTAAATATGTCCTCACGTCTTTTCTCAACTTTTTGTGCACCTGAGTGTGCTTTTATGAAAGAATCTGCAAGCTCAGCAAAAGAATCAATATAATTTTCAGGGAGAAGAGAATACCAGGTTAGGGCTCCTTTGGTAAGTGTTTCTCCAAACTTTTTGACAAGGACTGATTCAATCTCTTGTTTTGTGAAGTCGTTGCCTTTTACTCCGGTGGAAAAAGCAGTCACATGGTCGCGTGGGTCAGTTGTTCCGTCATGCTTAGGAACGTCAGGCATTTTAAACTTCTTGGGTATAGGCAAGGGTGCTGCGCTTGGCTTCCAAGGTATTTGAGAATATATATCAACATAAATGCCCTTGACAACAGGTGGTACTCCAGGAATTTGCTCGATTCGATCATTTTTTTCCTTTACCTGTTTCTGCAAGGTTAATAGTAAATTTTGTAACTCAGGGTTATTAGTCATACATGGTCTCGTTTCGAGAGATTCGTTAGGAGTGTCATCCCTTGATGAGTTTACCAACCCAGACTAAAGATTTTCCACGGTAATTATGTTATTAGGAGGTTGTGTTAGTGATGTAGGTGATGCCGCTGGTAATCCCCTTGCAAATTCTTGCAAAGCTTGACTCAAATACTCTGTAATCATCTTCTTTATGTGATCTTGTTCTACTGTTTGATAATTGTTGTTGTTATCGTTATTGTTGTTGGATCTCTCTTGGTATTGTTCCCTTGAACCTATTGGGGATGGAGGAGGTGATGGAATCATATCTCTCTTTTGGTCGTTGTTGTTGGAGTTCGACATAGTTTAGAGGATATCGATTGAAAAGCAAACAAAGATTATCAGAGTCCCGGCAACGGAACCAATTTGTTTAACCAAAGAATTAGATCCTTTGACCAAAGCTGTTTTTAGGATGGACACGGGTTACTAATAATCAAAGAAATAATATTAAGTAAAAGAAAATCAATGAATGACGATAATATGATGCTTAGAAAGTAAAGTGTATTGTATGCGTAGTTCAGATGCCCTTTACAAGTTATATTCTCATCCCTTATATAGGGGATTTCTTAATATAACGTCTACTTCTTGCTATGATTGCTCATTAATGACTAATTATTACATTAATGGGGCGTTACAAAGGGTAACGGTAACTGTTGTATGAAGGTTACATAACGTATGAATTATCAATTGAGGATCTCTGAATCTGCCCATAGTTCTGTCTGGATTCATTCTGACGGTGTCTCTTCCTTGTCTCAATCAGGTTGAGTTTCCCGTAGCTGATTACTCCGTAGGTTTATTGATTCGCACCTCTTTGTTCCGTACCTCTTCATAGAATCATATTCAACTGTCGTGTTTTCTTTGGTCCACGTAGTTGGCTGAGCTGTCAGGAACCATCATACGTGTGAAACTCTTTTTTTACCAATACATATATTATATCCCTTGGGCATCCCAAGAAGGATGCCCATGCTTAGTTGGTACACTTTTTAACCAATGGGAAGTGACTGTTGCACTGTTACTGCAATGTAGTGTGTACAATTGCAGGCAATCACTTTTCTGTCACAATTTTCCAGTTGTAGAGTTGAACTGTACTTCCGTCGGTGAGAATGTTAAGGGATCAGGTCCCTAAATTCTTTCCTGTGAGTTCAAATGTACACTGCACAAATTCTTGAGTTCATGCTGACTGGTTGTGCTGGTTAACGTATCAGGTCCTTCATCTAGTTCTTAACATAAAAGTTTGTTAGATCATTAAAATATAATACTAACACATCATGTTATTTTATGATACGATCGAACGATCAAGTCCGTATGATGTTTTTAGACTTACGTGCATGTTTAGATTAGAGCCATGAGGGCTCGAGTGAGTTTTGGGTAGGCTACAGAGTTATTTAGACTTAGAAAATCTTAGTTGTGCATCTGGTGTCTTTCACTAGGCCTCTGATCTCGCAATTGCGAGATCAAGCTTCGCAATTGCGAAGTCTGCAGGCCTAGGAAATGCGAAGAATTTCATCGCAAATGCGTAGACCTGGGCCTGCTTCAGACCTCGCAAATGCGAGTTTTTGGCCGAAAATGCGAAGGCCTTCAGATGACTCAAATGCGACATATATATCGTAAATGCAAAGGCAACAGTATTTTGAAGGGGTTGCAATTGAAAACCCCTTATTGCAATTGCGATAACCGCAGCCTATTAAGTGGGACTTTAGACTGTATTTT
This sequence comes from Nicotiana paniculata, assembly GCA_005239505.1. NCBI lineage: Eukaryota > Viridiplantae > Streptophyta > Magnoliopsida > Solanales > Solanaceae > Nicotiana > Nicotiana paniculata. The sequence goes on along the minus strand of MDKI01138479.1, from coordinate 14,558 downwards.
CACCCATTTTTCAATTCTCTCAAACCCTAAACCTCCATAGCCGATTTTGCAAAGAACCAAACTTCCCCAGATTATTGGTAAGTGATATCTAACTAATTCTTTCAATCCTTAACAACTTTTAACAAGATTTCAACCGAAAATCTAGAACTTTCATGGTAAAATTTGTGATTTTTGGGTAGAACTTAGGAATTTCAAATGGGAATTTAGACCTCGAATTTAGGCTGGATTACAAAACCAATTGTATATCCGGGCTCGGGGGAGAATGGGTAAACGGATTTTGGTCCGAACCTTCGAGTTTAGACCAAGCGGGCCCGGGGTCGATTTTTGTCTTTTGATTGGAAAACATAGGAAAACCATGAATTTTCATTAAAGTTAATGCCTTTAGCAATAATTAATGATATTGAACCAATTGTGATTAGGTTCGAGTGGGTTAGAGGAAAATTCTAAAGGAAAAGTTGTGCTTGAGTAGTGAATTGCTTGTAAAATTGAGGTAAGTGCTTGGTTTAACCTTGACTTGAGGGAATATGAATCCCCAACTTAAATGCTATGTGAATTTTGCATGTGTGTGGTGTACAGGTGAGGCGACAGGTATCTATGCACCACCAAACTGTCTGTTGAACATGATCCCTTCCCTGTTCCCAATTTGTTGATTCATGGCTTAATTGTTTTCATGATTTATTGGATGCCTCCATGTTTACTTATTTTCGTCAACTAGTTGTTAAATATTGTTTCAAGTATTTTGGAAGTGTTAGTTGTTCCCTTGGCTTCATTGTGGTACATAAAAGGGTGAGCTGGTTGATAGTGTTTTACGATACATACAGGTAGGTTTCATTGTGAAATGATAATTGATGAAGTTTATGAATAATACAACTTTCTGTTTACAATTGTTAAGACATAAATATTGTGAAAGGCTTTGAATTAAATTGTGAAATCTTCTTTATAAATAAAGAGATGTGATTGTCTGATGGGAGCGCGTTGCACGCCCCAAAAAGGAGTAATAATGGTGGATCAGTGGGATCGGGTTGCACGCCGAAACAGGAGAAATAAGGATGATATATATAGGGAGGAGCAATAAGGGTGAAAAGGTGGGAGCGGTTTGTGCGCCGCAACAAGGAGCGATAAGGGAGAATATTCATGTTTTACTGATTATATGATAAAGACTGGAAATCTTAGTGTTTTATTTTATTGTTTCCCATACTATGACTTTACCGTTTTTAAGTTCGGAAGTTTGGAAGTACTCATTGTTTTACTGTTGTCATTTCATATTCTGCCCTTACCATTATTTAAAGTGAAATTCAGAAATTTATGAGAGAATTGGTTATAGCTGAGATCTGGAAAAGTTAACCGAGTTGTTTTATTAATTGTTGCAAGTTACCGTTTAATTATTTTATTATTATTCCCTTCTTGCTTTATTATACACTGCTTACAGGTTATATTATGAATTACCCCCCGTAGCCTCATCACTACTTCATCGAAATTAGGCTCGGCATTTACTCAGTACACGGGGTCGGTTGTACTGATACTGCACACTGCACTTCTTGTGTAGATCCAGGTACCAGTCAGAGTTAAGTCTGAGTAGCAGTTGATCATTTGCGCGGAGACACGAGGTAGATCTACTGGCGTCCGTAGATTCCTGAGTCTTCTCCTTATTAGATATTTAATGTTTTATCTCATTCAAAATAGATATATATTTTCTTTCGGCCCAATTATTTGTAGCATTCTTTAGTAGTTCGTGAATTGTGACTCCAGACCCTGGGTAGTTATACATTTGGTATTAGTTCGTGGTTCGTTTGATTATTTCGAATATTATTCATGAAGTCATTTATTGGAAAGTATTAGGATTCCTTTTTATGTTAAATTGTTCTTTTGTGTTTAAGTAAACTTTTAAAAGAAAAGGTTAGTTAAGTTCTAACATTGGCTTGCCTAGCAAGTATGGTATTAGGCGCTATCACGATCCCGAGGGTTGGGAATTTGGATCGTGACAAGTTGGTATTAGAGCCCTAGGTTGCCTAGGTCTCACAATTCACGAACAAGCTTAATAGAGTTTGAAGGATCAGTACGGAAACGTCTGTACTATCCCTCAAAGGCTATGAAGTTATGAACAAACTCAATTTTAATTTCTACTCTATCGTGCAATTCTTGTTATCTCTACTACTGATTGAACTCTTCTATTATCTCGCAGATGGCGAGGACACGTGCTTCCTCTTCCGCTGACCAACAATCCAGTCCTCCAGCAGAAACAGCTCCTACTAGGGGCAGAAGGCGAAGCCACGCAGAGGCTGAGGCAGGGTCATGACTCAGCACATTGCTCAGATATCGGCCCCAGCTGTGGAGCCCTAGATAGAGATTAATGACGGAGTTCTAGCTCAGACCATCGCAGCGGGACCAGCTCAGGTCCCAGAGGGGTTTATTGCTACCCCGGTCCTTCAGGACTCTTCCGTTTAGTGGGAATTATGGAGAGTGTAGCCCAGACTGGCACATTCCCTGTGGCAGCAGCCGTATCTCAGGCTGGGGGAGGGGTTTAGACTCCTGTTACCCATACTGCTGAGCTGGTTACTCCTCAGATTCAGACCCCAGCAGCTAATCCAGTTGGGGTAGTTCAACCAGTTGCTGCAGCACCGCTTGTTGATGGGGCAGCTATGTCCTCGGATGCTTTGTAGAGACTGGACAGGTTTATCAAGCTTTTCCATGTTCAATTCAATGGTGCTACTTCAGGGGATCCTCAAGAATATCTTGATATCTGTCATGAGGTTCTTCGGTACATGGGTATTTTGGATACCAATGGGATCGACTTCGCCGCTTTTCAGATGACTGGTTCCGCAAATAAATGGTGGAGGGATTATTTGTTGACTAGACTAGTTGGGTCAGCTGCTCTGACTTGGGATCAGTTTTCTCACCTCTTTTTGGAGAAGTTTTTTCCTGTTACTACTAGAGAAGAGAAGCGTCATCAGTTTGAGCGTCTTCACTAGGGCAACATGACTTTCACCTAGTATGAGACTCGCTTTGTGGATTTGTCTCGACATGCTATTCTTTTGTTACCCACAAAGAAAATGAGGGCCAGGAGATTTATTGAGGGCCTTTCTCAGCCCATCAGGTTGCAGATGGTTAGGGAGACAGGGACCGAGATTTCCTTCTAGGATGCGTCTGTGTCTAGGAGAGTTGAGACGATTCTCGGGATGGGAGGTCAGGGGACAGACAAGAGACCTCGCCATTCTGGCGAATTCAGCGGTGCCTCATCTGGAGGCGGGGTTTCCTTAAGCAGAGGTCATTCTTCCAGGCCATTTCATTCAGCACTTCAAGCATTTCGTGGTACTTTAAGTGGTCGTGGTTCTTATATGCTTCCTTCTTCTCAGCCAGTCTATAGTGCTCCATTAGCTCTTATTAGAGCACCTCCTCTGCAGAGTTACTATCGTGGTCAGCCGGCTCGTCAGGTTCAGCCTCTATATCATGAGGGATGATTTGGGTGTGGTGAATATGGACATATTTGGAGAGCTTGTTCGAGATATTCAAGTAATCAACATCAGTACCAGGATTCTCGTGCCATAGTTCTGGCACCAGCTGCAGTACCACCTGCCCAACCCGCCAGGGGTAGGGGTCAGGTAGTTGAAGTAGATGCCATATTGTTAGAGGTGGAGGTCAGGACGCTAGAGGTGGAGGCCAGCCCACTAGAGGAGGAGGTCTTCCTATCAGAGGTCCTCCCCGAGACATAGTTCAGGGTGGTGGGACCCTGCCCTGATTATATGCATTGCCATCCAAACCTGAGGCAGAGTCCTCCGATGTTGTTATTACATGTACCATTTCAGTTTGCAATAAATATGCTTCAGTATTGTTTGATCCGGGGTCTACTTATTATTATGTGTCATCATATTTTTCCTCATATTTGGTTGTGCTCCGTGATTCCTTGAGTGCCCCTGTTTATGTGCCTACACCAATGGGGGATGCTATTATTGTAGACCGTGTGTATTGTTCGTGTGTAGTCGTTGTCAAGGGTCTTGAAACTAGTGTATACCTTTTGCTTCTTGACATGGTCGACTTTGATGTTATATTGGTCATGGATTGGTTGTCACCTTATTATTCCATCTTGGACTGTCACGCCAAGACAATTATGTTAGCTTTGCTTGGGTTGCCTCGATTAGAGTGGAAAGGGACTCCTGGTCATTCTCCCAGTAGAGTGATTTCTTACGCCAAGGCTCGTTGCATAGTTCATAAGGGGTGTTTGGCTTATTTGGCTTATTTGTCTCATATTCGTGATTATAATGCTGAAGTCTCTTCCATAGATTCGGTGCCTATTGTTCGTGAGTTTCTCGAGGTGTTTCCTGTAGACCTGCCGGGGATGCCACCCGACAGGGAAATTATTTTTTGCATTAATATGGCTTCGGGCACTCAGTCTATTTCCATTCCTCCATACCAGATGGCCCCACCATAATTGAATATATTGAAAGAGCAGTTGCAGGACTTGCTTGATAAGGGATTCATTAGACCTAGTGTATCACCCTGGGGTGCACCGATTGTTTTCGTGAAGAAAAAGGCTGGATCGATGAGGAAGTGTATAGACTACCGGCAATTGAATAAAGTCACCGTCAAGAATAAATATCCATTGCTGAGAATTGATGATTTATTTGATCAGCTTCTGGGTGCCAGGGTCTTTTCAAAAATTGATTTGAGATTGGGCTACCATCAGTTGAAGATTAGGGTGTCCGATGTTCCTAAGACAGCCTTTCAGACGAGGTATGGGCACTATGAATTTTTGGTGATGTCTTTTGGCTTGAATAATGCCCCCCAGCCTTTATGGACTTGATGAATCATGTTTTCAAACCTCATCTGGATTCCTTCATAATCATGTTCATTGATGATATTTGATTGGCTCCCGCCTATACCACTAAAGAGTAGCAAGTACGGTGTCAATGCAGCTTTTACTCGAAGGGTCGGGATCGAATTCCACAGGGAGTTACGATTGTGGGAATTGAGTTCCTAAATGATCTAGTGGTGTGTCGTGATTTTGATTGCACTTCTCATCATTTGGTTTGACAATTATACTATGGTTTTAGACTAAATAGCAATACGAACTAATTAACTATTATCTTTTTGGATGTTTTCTCAATAGAAAAAGGGACTAGGGCTGTGACTTTCTCCTAGGTAGATACTTGATGGGATCTAAAGCCTAAGGCAAAGACGTTATGTTGGGGATTGTGATATAGCCAATGCACGGAAATACTCACTCTATATCTCTCGATAGTTTGAGTGACTTTGCCCTAATTGACTCTCTCGAGACCAATTGGGTGTCAAAATTGTGCAAGCAATATAGGCTCAAATCGGGTATTACTTTCTCTAGGTTTAACCCTTTAATTGGGACTATCAATCTCTTGAATACATCCCAATTCCTTGTTGGAATGATTTTCCTAGACTTAAGTTCTCTTTCTCAAGAAGAACCCAAGTCAAATAGGCACAAATTAGTGTTTGCAACCACTAATTTAACATGGAAAACACAAATCAGTCCAAATATCAACTACCCATAAACATCTAAGCCTTAAATCAAAGGACCCATCAAATACCCACACTAGGGTTGAGCCATAACCCTAGCTAATGGGTCTAGCTACTCATGATAATGAAAGAAAGCAAATAAATAGATGAATAATAACCCATAGAATTTAATTACAACCTAATAATTGAAGATTCAATGATAAACCCACTATAAAATTACTCAAAATAGTATAAAACTGATGGTCATGAGCTCCTATGAAAGTTAGATTACAAAAGCTGACCTAAAAATGGGAAAAATAAGTATTTATACTAGGTCAAATTTTCTGGACAAAAATACCCCTGAAGGGGTACCGCGGACCGCAAGAAATGGAGTGCGGCCGCGGTGAGGCTTTTAGGCTTTAAAAATATGCTCTCTGAACTTGTCCACCGCGGGCCGCTTAAAATGCATTGCGTCCGCGGTGGATTCTACTGCGGCTGCACAAAAATGATCGCGGGCCGTACAGTCACTAATCCTTCAAATTTCCAGCTCTTTGAATCTGGTCTTTGCGGATCGCACAGAAGAGATTGCGGCCGCGGTGAGGCCACTGCGGTCTACACAAATTTCATTGCAGCCGCAACACTTGAATTTCCAACATTTGCACCTCTCTAAATCTCCTCACTGCGGACCACACTAATTGAGTGCGGCTGCAGTGGATCTGTTGCACTGTGCTTGGACCTGTTCTTGGTACTTGTGCATGTTTCACTCCTTTTTGAGTTGGTTGTGACTAATTGTCAACTTTTTTTACCAAACCCTGCAAAAAAGTACAACATGTAAGCCTTTAGGACTATTTTGTATACATTTTTAATCAAAACTCAAGTAAGAAGGAGTGTAGAATGAACTCTAACCCCAGTTCTCAACTCCCCAGAACTTAAGCTTTTGCTTGTCCTCAAGCAAACAAAATAAGCCCCACCTCTTATAAGTAAATCCAAGAAAATTGAGATGCCCTAAAGTGACCTCTTCTAGCTTCAATTGGGACTAACAATTTCCCTCAATTCATATGAATCATTAACAACGTTCGACCTTCAAAACACCATGGATTTAGTGTGACACAGGAGCATCAAGAGTTGACTCAACCCATCAAAGAAACTCTTTCTGCTACTTCGGTCATTGTGGAACCCAAACTCATACTCCTCAACTCTCCCTAAGCAAACCTCACTTTTAGATTGTACCACTCAGAACGAGGATAATTGAAACACACTCATCTCTCTCAAAAGAAAGGTCTCAAGTCTGGCTCTAAGTACCATAAGCTTGCTCCTTATATGAGTCGCCACTAATGTAACCTTCATTCAACTCAAGATCATATAGGGCTTTTGTGGAGATATAGTGAAGGCTTTTGGTTCAAGGTAGGAAATATTTGGTCTAGGTGTTTAACCAAAGAATCAGATTCTTTGACCAAAGCTATTTTTAGGATGAACATGGGTTACTGATAATCGAGAGAATAATGCTGAAATTATGAGAAATGAGTAATAGACAATATTGTAGAAATATAGAAAAGCCAAGTACTTTATATTCCCAAAAATCAGATCCCTTTAAAAGGTATATTTCCTTCCTTTATATAGGAGGTTTCTTGATATAACGTTTGATTCATAAAATAATTTCCAATTAGTGACTAATTATTGTATTAATGAGGCATTACGAAGGGAAATCGTGATTGGTGTGGGAAGATTACATAACGTTTGAGTTATTTATTGGGGATTCCTAAATCTATCTGTAACTCTGTCCAGGTTCACTTTGACCGTGTCCTTTCCTTGTCCTGATTATAACGAGTTTCCCGTGGCTGATGAGCTCGAGGGTTTATTGAATTCATGCCTCTCTGTCCCGTATCTCTTCAAAGAATCACATCCAGCTGTCGCGTTCTCCTGTGTCCACATAACTAGTTGAGTTGTCAAGAGTCGGGTTACGTGTGAGACTCTTTTTACCAATACAGATAGTCCCCCCAATTACCATATATTTATCGTTTAATATTTGGTAAGTGGATACTCATTTATGGCGGGAATATTATGCTGTCGCTTTGCCTCGAAACATCGCTCTTTTTTTTTTAACATAGGTGTCGTTTGTCACTTCCATTTAATGCTCACATCATGTGTCTCTCTCGGGTTGGTTTTGCATTTACTCGGCACCTTTTAGGGATTTTTGCGGCTGCATCAATCCCGAAGTGACACCTTTAATTATGAATTTTCATCATTATTTTTCCTAGTGTTGACGGTTGTCTTCAAGTATAAATACCCTTCTTCTTTTCTTTACTTCCACAAAACATTTTATAACTTGTCTCCTTTATTTGTAAAGAATTTTCCATCCCCTTTGTAAACATGTCTTCATCAAATCAATCTAAAAGAATAATAGATGTAGAAAATTTAACATCTTCTTCTGCTCCAACTAGGAGTCGGAGAGGCGGTAGATTAAGAAGTTTAGGATCCACTCCTTCTAGAGGTTCTTCTTCCTCTCATGTAATTTATCCTCCTTCCGCTAGGTCTTTGATTTCTCCTAGGGCTAGGTCTTCTCTTTCTTCATCTAGAGGTAAAGATGATCAGCTTCTTGAGCCTATAGTTGATGAAATTATTCCCGCCAAATTTGTTTTTTACGATGGAAAACCCAGTTCTTGTAGACCAGTCGTCTTCTTTAGACAGTGTTGAGAGGTTTCCAACCATTACTACTGAAGGACATGTTTCTTTAGTTCGTAGGGATTGTTCTTGGAGGTCTGATTTCCCTGTTTATGTTCCGAACAGTAATCAAAGAATAACGTCTTATAAGACGGGTTATTCTTTTGCTTATACGTATCCTTTTACGCTAGGGTTTAGACCTCCCTTTGATCCAGTCATAATTGAGTGTTGTCGTTTCTTCGATATTTGTTTAGGACAAGTTACTCCGCTGGTGTGGCGAGTGGTCGCGTGTCTCAGGAGTTTAGCTTCCTTAGCCTCACTTCCTTTTACTTTTAACCACCTTATTCACCTTTACTCTCCTATCTTGTTCTGTCAAGGGGTTTTTACTATGGCTGCTCGAAGTAAGAGAGTGTTGGCTGCTAGAGGGTTTCTTCGGTATGTCACCGTTCCCACTGCTGGTTTAGTGGGTGAAGAGAATCTTCCCTTCCCTGAGAAGTGGAATTGTGCACGTAAGTAATTTTCTGATTAAGTCATATGAACCTCTGTGTTCTTTATTTGAGGTGCTTTATTAACACCGTATCTGTTTCTTCTTTCTCCAACAATCATGGGTACTGTTGAGAATGTCTGCGGTATCCGTGACTGGATAGAAAAGTTATTGTCTGTCGCTCCTTCAGAAGAAAGGTCTTGGAAGTACTTCGTTGGGAAGTACGGTTTGCATGTAAAGACTCACGGTAAGATAACTTCTTTTCTTGCTAAAATCTTCTTTTATTCTCGCTTAATCTCCCCCCCCCTTTTTTTTCTTTGACAAGGTTTTCTGCCCGTGGAGTGTCTGCTTCGTCTGTTTCGAAGATGTCTCTGGCCCAGGCTCAAGAGATCATTGTTAGTGCGTCTTCCTCGAAGAGGAAAGTGGGTGATTCCTGTTCTGAAAAAAAAAGAAGGAGAGAAGGAGGGTGCTTTAGTGCACAGGTCATGGAAGAGGCAGGTGGTTTTGGACGACAAGTCTACACCCATGACCTTGCCTTCCCTGTCTGCAGTGAGACCCTTAGCTTCTGGAAATTTTTCACAGTCCCCTGTTCATGATTCTGTTAAGTACTTGTTCCATGAAGATATTGACCTTGCTCCTGATGATGTTCCTTTAGCTACCGTTTTTCCTGACTCTTTAAGAGAAGAAGTTTCATCGGTTCCTCGTGTTTTCTCTGCTCTTTTAGCTATTATGGCTTCTGCCGTATCTTCACCTGCGGTTTCCTAAATTCCTTAATCTACCGTGCCTGTTATTTTTCCCATGACTTCTTCAGTTGCCCAACCCTTAGTGCCTGCTGCTAACCCATCTGTGCCTGCTTCCATGCCTTCCGTTCAGGAAGTAGGGTCTTCTAGCAGGGAGATACGAAGAGTGATAATAGAGGTTCCAACTGGGGGAAGTCTTTTCAAGAAGACAGGTGAGTCTGAGTTATGGCTCAAACCTCTGATAGGTCCCACAGAGAAAACCAAGCTAGCTAGCCATACAGCCCTACATGGGCTAATGAAGTGGTGCATACCTCCTTGAAGGTACGGTGCAGTTCTACTTCCACATATGAATTTTACCATATCTAAATAATTTATCATATTTAATTGGTTTGCTTCTTACCTTATTGGTATGGATCTTATGAAGAGGATCTCGAATTCGGATCAAGAAACGAAAGACTTGCAAGTTGATCTTGGTAATCTAAAGGCACTGTATGATAGCTTGAGAATTGATATGGATGCCTTAGAGGAGGAGAGGAATGCCATGAAAAGACAACTAAGGATTACGGCAACAGAACTGGCGGTGGAGAAAGCTTCTTCAAACCACGCTGAAAAAGATAAGAGCCTCGTGGAATCCTCATTTGCTGAACAACTGTATCGAGCCTCGGAGGAGATCAGGAACTTGAAGGAATTGCTAGGGCAGAAGGAGGTATATTCTGGTGAGCTCGTACAATCACTTTCTCGGACCCAAGAAGAACTGCATGATGAATTATATAGAGTCCAAATATTGGAGGAGTCGGTCGTACCTCTAAGGGCTGCCCATGAGTCTGCTGAAGCAGAGACGGATGGGTTAAAGGCCGAGCTTCAAATTTGGGCGAGAGATTATAACGATCTTGAAGAAGCGGCTGTTGTTGATGTAAGTTGGGAGTACATGAATTCTCGCCTTGATACATTGACAGAGATGAGTCAATAAGGTTTCGACCTCAGTGCTGAAATAGCTAAAAGCAAAGAAGCTATGTAGAAGACTCAAAAAGGTCATAATCTTTCTCCATCTGATGATGAAACATTTGCCGCTCGTGCCTCTTCGCCTCAAGTTGCTCCAGTTCCATCTATTAATGAAGATATCATCCCTCCTCCGCAAGAAGATTGAAGCACTAGTTCTTTTTTTTTATTGGATTGGTGGTTACCCCTAACTCCATCGGGGGTAAATTTGGATCTCTGAAGTCCCCGACTGATAACTTAGGGGCAAAAAATGTAATTATTATATGCGGCTAAGTGCTAATTAGTACATAGTTCTTTACTTAGCCGCTTTTATTTTTTGATATGAATGCAGCTTATGACTTTTTGTTGTGAGCTTCTATTTTACTCTTAAGTCTTTTGCATGTCTTGTTTTCTTGAGGTTTTTAGTTTTACCTCTATACTTTTGCATGAAAATGCTAAAAAATCACTCAAACCTTTTTTATAGTAGGCACGGTGTCTGTAAAACATGAGCCTTTGTTTATGATAGGATTTTATATGAGATAGGGCCCTTTTTGATTGATGCTTAATGAAGAAGACGTCTCAACTTCATAGTGATGCAATAGAGTTATAGGAATTTTTTCACATGTTTAGAAATGCTTCTGAGAGAAGTTTTTTGTTTGAACTTCCACAACATTATATATGTGTTTGTGTTTATCGTCTAAGACTCATGTTGCAACTGTTTTTATTTAACAGATTTGATATATGCTTCGTATTTCGTAACTGTCTTTCATATGTAACTATTTTTTTGAGTTAATACAAGGAAGCAACTGTTTTTCATTAGTAACAGTTATAGAATTTGGGGTTTTTACCCGCAACTGTCTTTGTTGGAAACAGTTTTCTAATAAGTACGAGGGCAATGTTTTCTTATCCACAACTGTTTTATTTGATAACAGTTTTCTGAAAAAATACAAGGGTTTTGATCTTTAATCTATAACTATTTTATTTGATAACAGTTTTCTATATGAGTACAAAGATTTCGTAACTGTTTTTAGTCATAACAGTTTTTGAATGAGTACATTGATGATGATCTTTTCCCCCTAACTGTTGTTTTTACAACAGTTTTTGAATAAGTATAAAGATGTACATTTATTCCTCGCATCTAATACTTTGTATTTTAACCTGAACATGGTTCGAAGGTTTTGAATTTTAGGCTTTAAATTGGAGTCTTGTGCCGGAGTCTTCAGTTCTTTCACTTTTGCTCTTATCACTAGTCTTGCCGGGTAAATGGATCTTCAGGCTCGAGCTTTGAATTTTCAATAGTCTTCTTTGCTTCATCTTAGCCTTCCATACTATATAGTCCCCCAAGTGTTTGAGCTTTGAAGAATGAGATCTCGAGCACTAATTATTCCTTTCTTGCGGTCCTTTTCCTGAAAAGGAAAAACATTCCGGACTCGAAGGTATATAGTTTCTAGATGATGACTGCTTAACCCTTTAAAAAATCCATCAGAAAGTGTAACCCTAGACCGAATCGTCATCTGGTGATGGGTTATCTATATGCCTATCATCTAGAAAAGTTAGTAAAATTTTTAAATGTTTAAAATAAAAATCGAACGTGAGATACCTGACCGGGGGTACTTCTTTTCTTTAGAAGTAATATTTATTCAGGTGGATGGCATTCCATCTTATTGGTAGGACTCTGCCTTCTATTTCCTCCAACTCATAGGCGCCCTTCCCAGCTATTCCTCGGACTTTATAGGGTCCTTCCTAATTTGGATTTAGCTTTCCTGCTCCCGCCTCTTTTGTTGATTGGAAGACCTTTTTTAGTACGAAGTCCCCAATCTTGAAGTATCTGAGATGAGCTTTACGGTTGTAGTATCGCTCTATGACTTGATTTTGAGCTGCCATTCGTATTCAAGTTGCTTCCCTTCGTGGTTCGAGTAGGTCCAGATTGGTCTTGAGCTCGTCATCGTTAGTCTCTTCCGTAGCTGTTATAACTCTTATGCTTGGTTCACCGATTTCGACAGGTATAAGGCATCTGAACCGTAGACAAGTGCGAACGAAGTCTCTCCCGTGGCTATCTTTGAAGCTCTTCTGTACGCCCATAACACCGCTGGTAATTCGTCAGGCCAATTTCCCTTGGCCGTATCTAGCCTCTTCTTCAAGTTGCTGACGATGATTTTATTCATTGATTCCGCTTGACCGTTAGCCACGGGATGATATGGCGTTGAAGTGATCTGTTTGATTTTCTAGCTTTCGAAGAATTCTGTGATTTGCGAGCCTGTCCCTTAGCCTGGGGAAGTGGTCCTACTATGTCCATCCCCGATTTCATTAAGGGACATGGTGATATAACTGGGTGCAGTAATTCCTCTTGTCGATGCATATAATTGGTGAACCTTTGGCACCTGTCGCATTTAGATACGAAGATCTCGGCTTCTTCTTCCATCTTGGGCCAATAATACCCAGCTCTAATTAAGGTTTTTACCAAGGATCTTGGTCCTGTATGATTTACACAGTGTCCTTCATGAACTTCTTTCATCACGAACTCCGTTTGATTTGGTCTGAGGCATTTAGCTAGGGGTCCTCCGAACATTTTGCGATAAAGTGACTTGTGAATAAGGCAGTACGGTGCGGCTTTGTGGCGAAGTGCTTGAGCTGCCTTTCTGTCTTCAGGTACGGACCATTCTGCAAAAATTTGAGAATTTTGTTTCTCCAATCCCAAGTTAAATTGTTGAAGATTACCTCGTTTCTGTCTTGGTTGAGTGCCGAATGGAAGAGATAGACGACAATTGTGTTGTCTTTATTTGTTACTTCTATAACTGCTCCGAGATTTGCTAGTGCATCTGCTTCCGCATTTTCTTCTCTAGGTATCTGCATTACCTTCCATGTTTTGAATTGTCTTACAAGTTCTCGTGCCTTTTCGAGATATTGTTGCATCCGAGTTTCTCGAGCGATGTAAGTCCCCTGCATTTGGTTTACCACTAGTTGGGAATCGCTTTTGATTATGATTTTCTCAATTGATAGTTCTCGGGCCAGTTTTAGGCCTGCAATGACTGCCTCGTACTCTGCTTCATTGATAGTTATAGGATAACATTTAATAGCTTGTCGTATATTTTTTCCCGTGGGTGATATCAGGACTATGCCTAAGCCGACACCTTTTATGTTGGAGGAGCCATCTGTAAATAAGGTCCATAGACCTGGATTAGATCCGTTAAAGAGTTGTAACTCTTTTTCTACCTCGTGGGCGATACTGCTGCTAAAGTCAACAACAAAATCAGCTAATACTTGATATTTAATTGCTGTCCTAGGCTAATATATTATTTCATGCTCACTTAATTCTATGACCTATTTGGCTAACCTTCCTGATAGCTCTTGTTTATGCAAGATGTTTCTTAAAAGATATGAAGTCACGACAGTGATTGGATGACATTGAAATAAGGACGTAATTTTCTAGATGCCATTATTAAGGCCAAGGCTAACTTCTCTAGATGTGGATCTCTAGTTCCAGCATCTAGCAGATTTTTACTTACATAGTAGATAGGTGATTACTTACCTTTTTCTTTTCTTACCAGTACTGCACTCACAGTGATTTCTGAAACAGCCAGGTAGATGTACAAATTTTCCCCTTCTTTTGGATTTGACAACAGCGGGGGATTAGATAGATAAGATTTCAAATTCTTGAGTGCTTGCCGACATTCTTCAGTACATTCGAATTGATTCTGCTTTTTGAGAACTTAAAAGAATTTAAAACTTTTTTTGGAAGATCTGGAAATAAATCTTCCTAAAGTTGTGATTCTTCCTAAAGTAAGTACTAAGTTCAATTTCTCCTTTGGTTATCACCATGGAATTATCAAACCCTGATATGGCTCGTGCCTTTGGGATCATCAGATTTTCCATCAGCATTTCTTCCACGACTCTTAACAAGATGATATTGACTGAGCTACCTGGGTCAATCAACACTTTTTTAACGTTAGTGTCATGAATGAGTAAGGATATAACCAGGGCATAATTATGGGTAAGAATTTGTCCTCCGAAATCCGCATCGTCAAAGGTTCCTGAACCCGCTTTTCATGAATATTTGTGACCTTTGATGTTAATTGGCAAACTATTCCGTTCACTTCTTCTCCTCCATGTATCACGTTAACTGTTCGTTTTGGAGACTGAGGTTTTGGGGGCTCTTGCATGTTCCTCATATATGCCTGTTGGTTGAATTCCCAATGCACACGCAAGTGTACGTGGTCGACAAGTAATATAGGATT